>WMKK01000016.1:2036-222461 GCA_012295225.1 Ostreococcus mediterraneus
ACAAAGAGCGACTGCAGCGTTTGAGCGTCTTCGATGACGCGTCAAAGAATGCGCTGGAGTACCTCGCGACATGTGAACCAAGAAAACGTAATCCACGAGGCCGACGCGCTAAATAAGGCTGATGAAGAGATGAATGAATAGTCTACACTTGTAATCGATACCACGAACCACTTCTTTTTCGATGTCACAACACACGCTCGACTCAAAGAACACATTCATGATGCTTTTTCTGCCGAGTTTCATGAATTTTTCCGGCGATTCGCGCCCTTTTCAAAAACGACATGCACGCATGGATGATGCGCGAGGTTTTTTCGAGGAGCATGATGCGCCGAATGGTGCACTACGGGAATCGACAAAAATAATCGTGAATCAACTCAACTCGTCGTATTGGTTTTATTAAATGTCATACTTAAACGTCACCGCCGGCGGTGGCGCCGGTTCGGCAATTTTCCCCCACCCTTTGATCTTATACGCGAAGCGTTCTAAATCGGAAATACGCACGGCGTGACGCTTGCGCAAAATATGTAACGTCGCACTTCGGCTTCGAGAGTTCGCGCGCGTCTCGGATTCACTCGGTCGCTGAGCGTCATCCATATGCATGCCCCACTTTCGCTCTAGTTTTTTAGAGCACTTTTCGCCGTACGCGCTTTGCGCCCATTGCCAAAGCGGGAAATCGTCGCGCACGACTTCATAGTCGCGGTAAAAATCCACCACGATGGCGCATTCGCTGTGTTTCCACGTCAGAATTCCAAGACGTCCGTGTTCGGGCATGATCTCAAAGGCGCCAAACATTCCGCGTCGCATTTCGTCGAATTCTTGATTCAACGCGATGCGAAGCGCTTGAAAAGTTAGCTTTGCTGGGTGCATCATTTGATACTCTTTACCTTTGGCTCGCGCGACGAGTGCGGCGAAATCCTTCGTCGTACTCGGCAGCATTCCAGCTTCACGGGCGATGACGATGGCGTCTGTGATTCTTCGCGCTGCTGACGGGTCGGTAGTTTCTCCATATTCGTGAATCACCCGACGTAATTCATCTCTAGACACGCTGCGTAAGTATTCGCTTGCCGGCATTCCACGCTCGACGTCAAAGCGCAAATCGAGCGGTCCGTCTTGCTCGGGTCTGAAACCGCGCGTGGCGTCATCGAATTGCGGCGATGAAATCCCGAGGTCCAAGAATACTCCAGAAGGTTCGATACCCTTCAACACTTGCGACATTTGTCCAAACGGCGCGTGATGAATCGTAAACCGCGCGTCTTGCTTTTCCAATTCACGGCCTACTTTGATGGCTTCCGGATCCATGTCAAATGCGTGCAATCGACCTTCCGGGGACAACGCGGCCAAAATTCCGCGAGAGTGCCCGCCGCGCCCAAACGTTCCGTCGACGTAGACGCCGCTGCGGTCCGGCGCGACTAATCCAGCGATGGTTTCCGCAAGCATCGCGGGCGTGTGCGTACCGTAAGCCTGCTCCGTCGCTCTCACACCAAAAGTACTCTTTTTCGCCACAGTCACGGACACATTCCGACCTCCGAATCGAGAACCGTCGCGTTTGAGCGCTTCCATTCGGCCCTGTTCGTTGACGAATGTAACGAATCCCGCACCCTTGGATTGCCCAGATAACTGGTCGCGTAACAAACGCGCCTGCCCGACGATGGCGCCGCAGTCGGCGAAATAATTCGTGACTTCTTCTTCTGACGCGCTGTGCGGAAGATATTTTAAGAAGACTTCGTACCCTTCTTGTATGCTTCCTTGAGCCGGAGCTCGCGCCGCTGCGGTATTCACGGCTGTCTTAGGACCAGCACTCGTGACGGCAGATTTTGGCGCGGCACACCTGAAACACGACGTACGCCGAGCAAAGTTCGAGCAACCGCACGCTCCACACGCCCAATCATCTGCGCGCACCTCCCCTGGTGTACTGCCGTTAAACATCGGTGCGTTTGGCGCCGTGTTCACCGGCGATTGCGCTGCGTTTGTCAAAGACGCTCCGCCACCAAACAACGGCGGCCGCGACGCCGACGCGGGCGCTTTTGGAGTACGAGCTGCCTCCGCCTCCGTAGCGCTTCCATCATCTACCATCACCTTGATTGTCTCACCATCAACGCTCGCACCATCAAACTTCTTAATCAACACCTTTGCATCTTTGGCGCTCACGTTGTCTACGAACGCGTGTCCTCCTGGAGGCTTTGGTCCTCGTCCACTTGTACCCCATAAACCAACGACGACGTCATCCTTTGCGAGGGACAAAAATGTACTCAACGTCGCCGCGTTCGCGGTTTTGGTCAGGCCAGTGATTCGCACGCGTACACTACTAGCGTCATCAACGTCAGCAGGTGCTGCTGACGTCTTTGCCTTTTTACTACTCTTGGTTTCATCTCCCGATGACGACGGCGACGACGAACGCTTGGGTGTCTTCTTCTCCTTCTTGTCCTTCTTCTCCTTCTTCTCCTTCTTCGCCGGGGTTGATCCCATCGCGAATGTCGTCGGCGGCGGCAGCGACGAGTGCGTCACCAAGTGGCGGCGGCGGCGCTTGGTTTTAGAGCTCGAGARCTCGAGAGAGAGTCGAATGAGTGATTCTCAACGCGCTGTGCGTCACAGCGCGGCGCGGCTCGCATGATGACGGCCCCGACGGCCCCGGCCGATGACGGTGGAGATGTCGGTGGTCGCCGCACGTCGCTGAAATCGTCGTCGTCGTCGTCGTATCGCGGGAATGCGAGCGCGCACAGGCGCGCACAAGCTTTGAAAAGCTCGCAGAGTCGCCGAAGAGATGCCTTGGCGTACGCGAGATCGGTTGTTACGGGATGTGGGAAAGATAACGGTGCACATGCGTCGACGGTGCATGCCGACGCGGCAGCATCTGCGATGAATGCCCATGGTGTCGTAGACGAAGCACGCGACGGCGCGTTGGTTGATGTTTCGACACAAGCGACAACGTCGTCGTCTTTGCCGTCTTCGTCGGGCTTGACCATGCCCGAATGGATGTGGGACGATGTTCCACACGATTTGAGTACGAAATGGTACGTGCGTTCACGTCCAAGAGGCGCGAGGTGTTTAGTCGTCGCTTCCAAAGGTAAAACGATTACCCGAAGTTCGCGAGACGGGCGCACGACGGCGACATTTCAATCCGCACTTCCGGGTGGCAGCGCGCGCACTATGCGCGGACGGGGGAGCGATTGTTTCTGCATTCTTGACTGCGTGTACGCCGAGGATGAAAAGGCGCGGAAAGACGATCATCATCATGGCGGTGTTAGAGCTGGGAAATATTACGTGTTGGATGTCATGGCGTGGAATGGCGCGGCGATGTACGACTGCGACGCGGAATTTAGATTTTTCTGGGCGCACACACGTTTGACGCAAGAGTGCGAGGCGTGCGAACGTCCCGACGTCGCGAAAGGACGCGAGTTCTCATTCGCTATGCTGCCTTGGTATGACGCAGACACAAATGGCGTGCGAGCGGCATACGCAGAAGATATCGGCGTCGAACGCGATGGGCTGTTATTTTACCACAAAGAGGCTGCGTATGATGTTGGAGTAACGCCGTTAGTTTTACTCTGGCGCGACGCAGTGACATCAAGATTCTTTGCACACGACGAAGGGGCGTCGGCGGTGCTCGCGCGAGCAGGCGTAAACAACGAGAGCTCGCCTCACATTGTCTCTCTGGCAAAGAGCGCAGATGGCGCATTCTTCATCACCGGTGACGAACCACCCTTGGTCATCGCTGCGTGTGACGCCACGCCATGCGCGTCTTCAAAAGTCGTTGCGCACACAGTCTCGCTCGCACCAGGACGCGTCGGTCGGTTTCTCGCGCGCGGTTTTGACGTCGATGTTTCGTCTGGCGTCGTGCGCTCGGCAGATATCGCCTATCTCGGACCTAAACCGAATGCGACGATGGCCGCAGCGGATCTGTTATCGAAAATTATCTTCAATGCGCGCGCGAGAACTGCTGTTTCTCTGGACATTCAGCGAATATTGTCTGGGGCATCGCAATGCGCTGCCGACGAGCTGATAGACGCCGACGCCGACGATATGATGATGTAGACATTAGGAATAGAAAGGAAGCGATTGGTAGAAAAGAGGCGCTGATACTTGCTGGGAAGGTGTAAACGATAACGTGTAACTCGATTTCATACCCACGTGTCGTGKATATTTTAATTTCTTCTTGTGGCGTGTTACAAGAGCAGACGCGAGCTATGTTGTCGTTGTTTTTGTTGTTTTTGTCCTCATTGTGCGCTGGTGGATCAAGCCTTCTTCTTGATAACCGTGCCCTCACTCAGATCATCCTCTGACGAATCCGAGACCTTTCGAGTGCCTTCGGGCAACGTCACTCTACCCTTTGACGAAGACGAAGCCGACGACGTGGACACACTTTCATCGAACGAACTCGTCACTTTACTCACAACCTCTGTCGCAACCGATGCCACCTTATCCAAATTTTCCTTGGTCGCTACCTTGGACGCCGTCTCTGTAGCGACTTTCAACACATCGTCCGTCTTGATGGAGCTCACCTTGTTGACGAAACTGTAAAACGCCTCCTTGCTACCTCCCTTCCTTACGGTCTTACCACCGACGGTCGTAGTCTCGACCACAGTCGGCGTCGGTGTCGGCGTCGGAGTCACGGGCTTGACTGGCGCGGGCGTAGGGGTGGGCGTAACGGGTTTTGGCGCCGGCGGAGCTGGTGTCGCCGCCTTCACCGGCGCGGGAGTCGGCGGAGCTGGTGTCGCCGCCTTCACCGGCGCGGGAGTCGGCGGAGCTGGTGTCGCCGCCTTCACCGGCGCGGGAGTCGGCGGAGCTGGTGTCGCCGCCTTCACCGGCGCGGGAGTCGGCGGAGCTGGCGTCACTGGTTTCGGAGCCGGTGGGGCCGGCGGGGGCGGGGATGGGGGCGGGACTGCCGCCTTCACCGGCGCTGGAGCGGGCGTCTTCTTCTCGTCGACTGGCGGCGCGACTGCCTTGACCGGCGGCGGCGGCGGCGGCGGCGGCACCGCCTTGGGTTGCTCCTTCGCGGGTGCCGGTGCGGCTACAATAGGCATGGCCTTCGTGGCTGCGCCGTAGACATCATCCAAGTTTGGCATCAACTCGCGGTAGATACGTTCGATTTCGGCTTGGTCGACGCCGTACGAACCCATGGAAGCTTCCGAATTTGAATACGCGCCTTCGAAATCATACGACTTCATGGACGACGCAGTAGAAGCAGAAGAATACGACGTCGAACTCGTACTGCTCATGCTGCTGCTGTAATCCATATCCAACTTGGCGCTCGCGACACTGGCCGAGGAGACCTTGGTGGCGGCGGCGGCGGCGACGACGTCTTCAACCATCGGCGCGGGCGGTTGTACGCGGCGCGTCATCACCTCGACGACGTCTTCAACCATCGGCGCGGGCGGTTGTACGCGGCGCGTCATCACCTCGACGACGTCTTCAACCATCGGCGCGGGCGGTTGTACGCGGCGCGTCATCACCTCTCTAACCGGCACTGGTGCTGCCACTTTCACTGGAGCGTTCACCTTACGGTTCTTGTAGATGAAATACATTACCGTCGCTGCGGGCACAGCCACATACACGGGAGTCGCGTACAGCAACGCGCAGGCGTACTCGGCGGCTGCGAGCCCCCAGCTCACTACGATTCGGCTCAGTGTCAACAACACAGCCGCAATAGACATGAACGGCTTGGCGCATAACAAACCAAGAAGCGAATTCACGATTCCATTCGGGTTCGCCACCACCGGCGCGGCAGCCGCCGTGCTTTTAGCAATCACGTTACCCGGCGTGAGTAACAATGACTGAAACCACGCAAACGCATTAATGGCTCCCAAGATGCACGCATCGTACGCATCGAGCGCAACGTCAACCAAGTAATCCACCCCAGCTGCGAGCAAATCCACAAACGATCGAGCCAACGTCTGCGCCGGGCCTAAAACTGGAAAACTCACTGACGCGTCGCTGTACGCAAACGCCGCGATCGCCGCTAAAACCAAAGCCATAGCCGCAACCTTACCAACCTTCTTCTGCGCCGTCGACGACGACGCGTCGTCATCGCCATCCGATGAAGACGACGAAGAGTTGTCTTCTACATCAATCACACCCTCATCCGAGGCCCAATACGACGACGCCGATCGTCCGAGCACCACCGCGCCTCGACTCGCTCTCGAAAGATTATAATAATGATTACGCGGCGAGGACGACGCCGCGTAGTTCACGCCTCTCGACGCGCACGCACCCACGGACGAACGCGTCGTCGCTGCCATCTTCACCATCGTCGTCGTCTTCACCGTCATCGTCGTCGCCAACCCGCCTCGTCGTCGGCGAACCGCAGCGCTCAACACGCCCTTGCCGCCCAACGTCACATTGCTCACCGCCATGGTCGTCGTCGCGATGCTCATGTTCACAGATTACGCGGCGACGACGACGACGACGACGACGAGAACGACGAGGATGATATGTAGACACACACACACACACACACAATCGCACGTCGGTCGCGTCGCGCACTGCCGTCGTCGTCGCGTGAGAATTGATTCAAAATTCAACAAAACAATTGGGTGTTATCCACCAATCATGACCAGGCGTGTACCCCCTCAACACGAACAAAAATCGACGTCGTCGTCACGTCGCGGCTGCAGTGTGTTTGACCTCACACGACGACGACGACGACGACGACGACGACGATGTTGCGACGGGGGTGCGTGCAACGCGCGCGCACGTGGTGCGACGCGACGCGAATGATGACGACGCAGACGACGGTGCGGGGTGCACCGAGCGTGCCGGCGACGGTGCGGCGTGAGAAGGATGCGAAGGACGACGACGACGACGATGGGTCTTTCGTGGGGTTGGTTCGAGGCGAGGTCAGGGCGAGCTCGACGGTGGGCGTGGCGCCGTTCGATGGGTCTTTAGCGACGATGATGTTTATGTCGGTGGCGGCGACGACGACGACGACGACGCGTGCGTCGTCGGTGGCGGCATTAGCGTCGGCGACGCGGTTCGACTATCGAGCGGCGTTGAACGCGTCTTCGGCGGTCTCGGAGACGATCGTGATTCAGGACGAACGCGAGGACGAAAACTATGATATTGATGGACGCAGTATCGTCAACGATGATGGAGAGATGTGGTGTCACACCAAGAGGACCTATCAGCCGAGTAATTTGGTGCGAAAGCGTCGGCATGGGTTCAGAGCGCGGCTCGCGACGGTTGGCGGTAGGAAAGTCTTGGCACGGCGCCGCCGTAAAGGGCGAAAACGTTTGTCAGCGTAAATAGCACAGTGTGTTTATAACAATTTTAGCAGTTCTAGGGTCAGTCAATCAGTCGTGTACATCGCAAATACCTCGATATTCTTGTTTTACTTTACGTCTGCGACATGTTTTCCATGAAATTTTGCATGAGGAAATTCGTCCACTCAGCGGGCACGCCTCCATTGTTTGCCAGGTTCATGCGTTGAAATTGCTCAATATTAAATGCCCCACCAGAATTGCTGTTGGCCCTCTGTGCGCGCACAGAGCCCTTGTCGATGCGTGGATGCTTCTGCAGCGCCTTCTCCGCGCGCGGGCCAAAATGCGTGCCATCCGCGATCACGCGTAACGGCGATCGATTCTCGTCGCCGTACTTTCCACTATACCTTTTCCGCGCCGACAGGTGGAGAATATCGGTGCATCTCTTTGGTAGAGCCTGAAATTCAATATCGTTCAAGTCTGTGCCGCAAATTTGCAGCACTTGAAGACTCGGCGTCGCCAACGTCAACTTGAACAACCCATAAGCTCGGGAAAGATCAATCTTCACGCAACAAAAAGAACGAATCGCCAACTCATGGTGATCTTCGAGATATAATTTGTACGTTTTGAAGAACATGAGCTCGACAGCCGCGTCGAGCATGTCTTGCAAAAACTTGCCTGGCCCCGTATAGTGATCGCACTTGAAGTAACGCAACTCGCTCAGGACAATCTTGATCTTGCCTCGCTCCGCACATTTATCGATCGAGCTTTTTATTTCGATGCGTTCGAGTTGTGGCGTGAGCTCGTCAGTGAGTTCAACTTCGGCCATGTCGACGTCCCAAATCCTGAGCGTTTTCAAATTTGGCAATCTTCGCTTCAACGCGAGACCTGGAAAGTGTTCGTTTGATTCATAGTGTCCACACACCGACCGAATCACGAGTGATTCCACATCATCGGGAAGCTCATCAATAGTGATCTGCGGCTGAAAATCGTCTCCTTCACGATGCTGCACTAACAGCACGCACTCAATCAACTTGCGCCTGGTATCTTCTTCGGAAATACCAGACTCATGAAAGCAGTGCCGGCCTCGATAGCACGTCCGAGAGCCGCTGCTATGCGACTCTCCTGCTTCAGTCTCTTTGCGCACAATACATTCACCGCACGACGTGCACAGGTAATCCACAGTGTACCCAAACTCGGGCTTCGGACCGTCGCCAACAAACGTGCACGAACCCTTCCACTCCAACTGTGCCTCGGGATGCCCCACGCGACACTCTGAGTTCTCATCCGTCACCATCGTGCGACACCGCACGCACTCTTTCGGCACAAAAGGCTTCTTTGCCTTGGACGCCGACGATGACGACGACCGGTTCGTCCTCGACGCATTCTGCGCCGCGAGTCCTGCACACTCATACTTGTGCAGCGAGTTCCAATCTCGACGTTGGCAGTCCGCCGAACAGTAGCGAGCCTCGGCGCATCTCGAGCACCGCTTCGTCGCGGGTGCGCCACAATACTCTGCTTCGCAATAGTGCACCATGGATGTCGTCCGACGACGTCTGGCGTCGCGGCGGCGTCGACAACGCATCGCCTCGTTCGCGTCCCACCTGTCGCGCACCGATTTCAAAATGAGTCCCTCTGGATCGCTGAGTCATGATTGGTGAATGCCCACAACCCTAACTTTTGAACGCCATCTCTCGATCGATGAGCTCAATCCGCCAGTGTGCGCCCGACGCGTGCGGGAAAGGCAACAGGCATGCTCTTGCGACCGCGCTGTGGCTCGCAGCAGACGTCATTGATGGTCTCGCGACGGCCACGCGCAGAAAACGCATGCGAGAGCGCGGTTTGACGTTGGAGAATGATTTCGAGGTGGAGAATCGCCTTCCCGACGACGAGGTGGGTAACAACCTTGAGGACGTTCTAGCGCCCGCAAAGAATCTCTTAAGCTTGCTTGAAGAGAAAAAACGATCAAGTGAGGTTGCCGGACTCACTTGGGAGGTTGGACAGAAGAGGCCTGTCAAGGGCGAACACGGCGCGGGGGATGTGTGGATTCTCGTTGAAAAGCACACGACGCTGCACGACGCGAGGGCTGCGGTGCGTCGTCGTCCGAACGGCGTAAAGTTCAAATACAGTCGCAACTCGTCAACGCATTGGTATTAGACGTGCGCGACGCATGCGGCGAACGGATGCCCTTGTGTTCTGCGCGTGAGTAGGCCCACGCACATGGGCGCAACTGGTTTTTGGCTTCTCGAGAGACAACACGGAGAACGATGCGACGCACTCGCGAATGTCCCGGCTGAAAACGTTATCGAACGAGCGCATCGTATTGTGGACCAAGACGGAGCTCCCGCGATCGGCGTTCCGCCGACGAAGTACTGCCGCGAAGGCCATCAAAGAGGAGTTCATCGCAACCTCCTTCCCCTCATCTGGGAAATGCGCAAAACAGGTGCAACGCCCGCGGCTATCGTCACGCAATTACACGGCGCGTGGATAAACGGTGAATTGCATGATAAGATTAGTGGCAAAGGGGATCTTCCGAGCCGGAAGCAGTTGACGGTGCGCTCGCTTTACGCCACTACAAATTTGCTCTGTGAGACTGACAAAATATTTCACCCATTTTGCAGAACCTCTTTAACCGCCGGGAAGCTGCAGGTGGAGACTTGACAGTGTAAGAAGTACAACGGTATCATGAGCGCGCCATTTCAGACATGGTGGACGCGTTCCAAGCGTTGCGCCCAGGTATCACTTTTGCCCTGCCATTTGACCCAACCATGCTCACTCATGCTGAACTACAGCGTGCACGAAAGGTACATACGTGAGTGTGTCGACGACGGCGCGTCGCAAGCGATGCGAATAGCGAATAATGTAGTCATGTTATTATAAGTGCGGTTTGAGTATCGTACCACATGCAGCGTGGTATGGGTTGAGAGTATCAAGAGCTCAACGCCAAGAGCGATGATAAGACGTGAATGTTTCGCGCCGAAGCGCCGACGTCAAACGAAGGCTCGGTGAACGTGAATGGGTTCATCATCAAGCGCGAGAGACGTAGTATACCATACACGAGAAACGCCAAGATGGCTGTTGGGATTGAGACATACCATCGATACGAGCTCAAGAACGCTAATGGCGCGGTGAGCACAAATACAAAGCACATTACGTACACGCTCGACATGTAGAATGGCGGAACGGGTGTCGTAACAATGCGTTCGCAATTCGCATGCGCCCTGAGCATGCCTTGCACTGAGCGCTGGATTCGATAGAATGCCTTTTCGTGAAGTTTTGAACGCACGCGAATGTCGTGTAACGTTCGCAACACCTGACCAGTGGATTTGTACACGCGTAAATGCGGCGCGACGCCCGCGAATGCGTTTCGAGCTTCGGCGCTCAACAACTCTGGCAAACGCGGAGCGCCGACGAAATCGTCGTCAAGCAAAGTGTTCGGATTTGCCGCTTTGTCTTTGTCCTCGATGCTGACGATGGCGCCGTCAGGATATCCGACTCTAACTTCTCTTAACGATTGGCGCATGAACGCCACGAGAGTTTCAAGCGCGTTGAAAAAGCGTGCATAATCATCGTCGGTTTCCTTCGTCGTCAAAGTCTTCTTCGTCCTTGCAAACGACACTCGCATTTCCAACATAGCGTTTCGCCCGTGCTCGTATAAATCGTCCATGTGCGCTCGCGCGCTATAATACCTTTCGTATCCCAAATTGAGCACGTACGCTACGACGAAACCGAGCACCGGCGTCGCCAAGACGTGCGCCTCGTTTGAAATTTGCAATTCGCAACGATTGGCGACAATGTTCGCGTCTTCGCACGTCTTCCACGTCCACAGCCAAAACATAAACGCCACGCTGGAAAATCCAATCACGATCGGCACGAGAGGTAATATCACCGTTCCGCGAATCGTGAAGCATTCAGTGATAAAACTAAAACGCGTCATTGGAAAGCGGCGTTGCGGCGGAAACAACCACGGCGAGTTTGACGTCTTGTGCTTCGGTGCCGACACGGCAACGGCGGCTACGTGTGTGCGCACATCGTTATACGCCTCCCGCACCGTTTCGTCGATGCGCGATTGTTTGTGCTCAATGTCGGCGTATAATTCTTCGATATCCGCCCTGCCTTTCTCCGTACCTGCGCACATCGCGTGCGTGTTGGCGCACGTCGTCCATAACGCTTCGCCTATGGCGGACAAGTCGTTCGCTTCCTTACCCCACGCGAACGGATTTTCGAGTAAGTTGGCGACGCCGCGTAAGCCGTACAATGCCACGGCGAGAATGCACAACGGCAGCCACGTCATGTATTTGAAGGACACCACGATGACGCTCGCTACGCAAAACATCCAAATCAACAAGATGAGATTGATGAGGTGCGTAAGCGCGTACGGCACCTTGACTTCAGCCGCACGCGCGCATTGGGCAACACCGGTTAAAATGTCACGCACCGTATTCGTCATTGTTGCCGCGGCACGATCGCTGATGTACCCAGCGCGGCGGGAGACATTGACGTCGGCCAAAATGCGCGCGGCGATGAGCGTGACTCGTTCGCGTGGCGCCGCAACCGCGAGTTGAAGACGAAACGCCGTACCGTCGCTGTCGGCGTCGTTCAGGACGGCGCTATTCTTGTCTTCGTCAAAGTCACGACTCAGAAGAACACCGAGTGCGGGAGATGCGCGTTCATCAAAGAAGAGGATTCGCATCGAAGCATCTGACCCATCGCTTTCGTCGCATTCACGCTGCTCGCGTAAAGATTGACGAATCGCGGCAAAGAGGGCACCAGAGAGGCGCAACACGTCTCGTAACGCGCGTCGTACGACGGCTATGTCTTTCGCACTGCCGCTCTCGCGCATGTATGCGCACGCCTTGACGTTGAGCAAATGTACGCCGTGCGTAATGGCAAACACGCCCGTTTTCGCCTCGTAGAAGACTTTAAAGGCGAAGAAAAAGCGATACACAATTATGAACATGAGAATGCGTCCAATGATGGCTGACGCCGCCGGAGCAAAGACAACGCCACAAACGCTGTGATCTGTGACGTCATCACCACACACCGCAAGCTTGTAATATTGAGCGCCGACGCCGAAAAATATCACGAGGAGCATTTGCGGCCACACCCAAGGAAACACGGTGTCGTTGAATCGGAATAAATCGCGAATGTATCTTATGCGCTGCGTTTCTGACTGAAAGTCTGCGTGCGCTTTGTGAATTGTACTTGACACGGTTCGAGATTGCAGTGCTTGCGGCGCCCCCGCGCCAGTCAACACGATTGCGTCAATTCCAGAATGCGCTGCGCTCTGACTCGGCGCCACGTCGACGTCGGCGCCGCGCCTTTCTTCGCGCATCGAGTGCCGAACCTTCTCGCTCGCTACGCGCGAGAGTGACCGACGCTCGGGCGTGACGTCCGCGGTTTCTTGATGCAATGCGAGCGTTTCAGTGTACAACGCCCAACCAAACTTTTTCAAATCGTGCTTGGGATCTGACCAGCTGAACGGATCCTCCATCAAACTCCCGAGTTCCGCGCTGCCGTAGAGCGACATCGTGACCAACATGGATGGCAGAGCCGCGAGCCATTTGTACGAGGTGATGAATACAAAAGGCGCAGTCATGGTGAAAAAGAATGTGGCAAAGTTCATGACATGCAAGAATGCAAAAGGCATGACGCTTGAAAGAATTCGCTGCATATCCGAACACGCTTGGAGACACGCGTCGACTCTCCCGAGCATCTCAAACGCCCCGCGTTCAGAAATGTGTCCGAGGCGTCTACGATCGTCGATGATGCGCATGAGCTTTGTCGCGCATATACCCACACGAGCGTTTGTGTTTGCTTTTGCAAATCCAACTTTCTCATCATCCGTGAGAAGCACCGACAGCGAGGGCCAGCCTTCGGGATCTTCAAGCAACAGTTCGTCGCTCGTCGGCGACGTCGGCGTGATTGCAAATGGAACAATTCCGTGCCTACTTTCGCGAATGACGTGTCGGATAAGTCCCACGAGGACGCTTGACAGTCTGCGGATTTCAGCAATGTCTTGCGCGAGTGACGAGTCATCCTTTCGCCGTGATGGTTCTTGATGCATCAACGTACACGCGGCTACGTTGAGACTCCGCACGCCATTCGCCAGCGCTCCGAGTAAACCTTTACACTCGTAATAACGAGTATACGCAAATGACACTCGAAACACAAGGGTGAAACCCAAAATGGCACCCGCCATGGTGTGCGCACTTGCATCGAATACATACGAACACTTTGTGACGTCTATGACTTTGTCGCCGCACTCGCTAATTTTTAGCGCGTTTGCTCCAATCGCCACCAACGCGCTGGTCAAAATCTGCATGGTGAGCCGTGGGAGAACTGTGCTTTGAACTGCAAAAACCGCTGTGGCGAATGACCAACCAGATCGTAGTGCAATCATACTTTTCAAAGCTCGATCTTTAAACTCTAGCTCCAACTTGCTCGCTTTCTTGACGTCGAGCGTCAGCGTCCTTGATATCACGCTTGTCATAGATGCGCGGCTGCTTTCAAGAACCGAGCCATGTAAACTCAGCGATTGGTCCAGCTCACGCGACTCATCCACGAGCGCGGTAAACATTTCTGCGTCGCCTTTGTACATCAGCGCTAGCGCCTGAAGGCGGCTGTGCCGCAAGCTCATACGCGTGCCGAGCTCGCCTAAATCGTGTCGAGGACCTTCAAAGTTGAAAGGCTCCATCATTGCAGTAGATGTTTCAGCGATTCCGTAAAATCCAAGCGCAACAAGCATCGCCGGCACAGGTGTGATGTATTGATAGCTCACGCTAAACACGAAGGGCGTGGTAAACACGAAGAAAAACAAGAGAACTTGGAGCAAGTGACGGAAATGTTTCGGCACCGGCGTCGTGACGACTCTCATAAAGCCTTGAATGGACTGCATCGCGGAGCACACGTGGCGATACGCCTCCGTGGCAAATCTCTCGCTAATTTGCCCACGCTCTCTGTATTTTTCAAACAATGCGGTAATCTTCATAGCAACTGACGTAGTCATGGCGTGCACGGGCAAAGACTCCAACGTCTGCCGTTCTTGCGCCGTGAGCAAATCACAAAGCTTACGCGCGCCGCCGTATTCATCCGTATCGAAACAATCGCGTAAATACAGCGTTTTCCCACGAGGGTCTCGCGCAATGAGCTCTCGAACCGCTATACGCGCTAAAGCGTTCAAGATGTCTGCGAGACGTGTTATTTCACACATGTCCATCTTTGTCTCCTTGTCGTCTCCATGAGCTGAATCAATGAAGATTGTTCCACACATCACAAGCGACCTCAACGCGTTTTGCAATTCAATGGTCAACCGTTTAGCGCCATAATATCGAGCGTACCCCCAATCTGTGTTGATGACGAGTAAGAAAGATAATGAAATAGCCAAAACTCGATGGGCGCTGATATCAAACGTCACCAAACACTGCGAGGAATCTGTAACGCTTGAACCGCAACTCGCAAGTTTCAACAGTTGAGCCCCCATGCCAACGAGTGCAGCTGTAAATAATTGTCGGGATATGCTTGGAAGCGTCGTGTTTCGCCACTGGAAGCAATCCGTGATGAACCAATACCATTTCGTGCGCCGTTCAGCGTTGAACAAATCCACCGAATGCTCACTATCGTCTTCGTCGACTTTTGCACGCGCGTCGCCTGAAAACGCATCGATTTCACGCGCGACACGACGCCCCATGACGTTTAGCGCGTGCGCGGGTAAAGACCACGTGAACGGATCCTCCAATGCCATGGCTATTTCGTTCACTCCGTAGAATAACCACGCCACCGTGGCGGTGACTAAAGGCGTCGTCCAATCGGTGAGTGTCGTCATCGCAAATGGCAATGAAAACACAAACGAACACAAGAGCACAGCTGTGATGTGCGAGTATTCACGCGGCGTGGGCGTGGTGACAATCAACATCGCTTGTCGATACGCGTCCAACGCGCTTTGCGAATGTCGATACGCCTCCATCGCCGCGCGCTCACTCAATAAACCTTGCAGTCGTAGCTCCTGAACATCATGCAGCACCTTCAAAGTAGCGGCTTCTGGCCTGCTCTCCGAATACACTTTCCCATACAGTGTGCGCTCTTCAGCGCTCGTGATTGTAGGAACGCTCGGCGTACCAGAGGCGTCGCGTTCGAGGAGGATGCTGTCGTCGTTTGCGCCAATGCGCGCATCGCGAATACCTTGTCGTATGAACGCGTACAACACACCCAACTCTCGTCGCACGTTTCGTTTATATTCCATCGCTTGTTCACCGTTCGCTATCGCAGCGTTTTCATTGCCGTACTCGACGTCGACGACGGCGAAGACGTTTCTCAACGCCTCCTTCACGTTCACCATGGCTTGTTTCCCATCATCAAACCTCGTAAACGCTTGCCTCGCACGAAACACGAGTAAAAACGACAACACCACAGACGTCACCAAATGCGCATCAATGGCAAATGCGTACCGACACTCGGTTGAATATCGTAAACTCTCGTCGCACGCCGTCGCCTTTAACCACTGCGCTCCGGCGCCGACCGCGCCCGCGAGAACAATCTGCGGCGCCACGCGCCACGCGCACGTAAACCACAGCGCCACCACGAACGCCCAATGTTCACGCGCGTTCGTCCACAACACGCGCACGTGCCCATCCTCGCGCATCCTCGCCCCCATCCCTCGCGCCCCCGAGTCTCTTCGTCTCCCTGCGTGATTGATGAATCAATCAATCAATCAATCAACCTCAGCGCGACGTCGACGTCGAACGACGCGACACCGCGATGGGGCGACGCGCGCGACACCGTCCACCACCACCACCACCACCGCCACCACCGCGTCGGCGTCGGCGGCGTCGTCGGCGTGCGGGTATGACGACACCACGTCGTCGTCGTCTGACCGTTACGAATGCCGAATGTCCGAACACACACGACCGCAGGTCCCGCGACGCCGCCGCCGACGCCGACGCCGGTGCGTCGCGCGCGCCGCGCATGGGTGGACACGCGCCGCCGCCGTCGTCGTCGGCGCGCGGGCATCAGAACGCGCTTCGACGCGCCGTGCGCGGGTCATCGACGTCGAAAACGTCGAGGTTGATTCATAAAAAGCTTGGTTTGGGGCGCGAGTTGTTTGATAAGTATTACCGCGCGCAAGGCGTGTGCGAGGGTGGTGACGAATGCGGGGATTTCGAGCGGTTTATGCGTGCGTTGGATGCGCCGTTACCGGTGACGTTTCGAGTGCATCGCGCGCACGCGTTGTCGGAGGAGACGCGCGAGGCGTTGCGCGCCGGCGGCTGCGTCGAGGCGCCGGGGGGGGTTTGGGGGGCGTTTCAGGCGCCGATCGATCGTGAGTTGGGGTTGAAACGTGGGCGACCGCGCGTGCCGGAAGGCGTTTTAGATGTTTTTGAGTTTGCCACGGCGAATGGGTGCGGGGCGAGGCAAGAGGTGGTGAGCATGTTGCCCGTCGTGGCGTTGGATGTCGGCGGGACGCAGACGCAGACGCAGACGCAGACGCAGACGATGGATGTTCGCGTGCTCGACGTGTGTGCGGCGCCTGGACAGAAAACGATGCAACTGCTCGAGTGCGTGGCGTCGTGCGGTGGTGGTAGTGTCGTGCACGCGAACGACGCGCATCCAGGACGGGTCAAGACGCTCACGGATGCCATCGACAGACACCACAGGGACGCCAAGGAAACGTCGCGCTTGTGCGTCACGCGCGCGTTCGGGCAAGATTTGCACATGCCTTTGTACGTTCCTCGCGATGTGGACGCGAAGGGTGATTTGAAACGTGCGAGACGCGAGATTGAGCAACTCGACTCCGAGTTGGCGAAGACAAACGCGCTCGTCGAGCTCGGTGGATACACGCACGTCTTAGCCGACGTTCCGTGTAGCGGTGACGGTACGATCCGTAAAGACCCCGAGTGCTTGACGCGGTGGAGCCCGAGTATTGGGAACGCGCTGCACGCCACGCAACTCGCCGTCGCGCAAAGGTGTGCGCAATTATTAAAGCCCGGAGGCGCGATGGTGTATTCGACGTGTACGTTCAATCCAATCGAAGACGAAGCCGTCGTCGCCGCGCTCGTTTCGGATGAAAGTTTAGCGCTCGACATCGAAGATGCATTTCCCAAAGAATGCGATAAAATCATCTCCCGCCCCGGCTTGCATACGTGGCGCGTGGGTGATCACGTAGAAGCGAGTGGCGTTTTAGTCGGTGGTGGTGGTGCTAGCACAGCTCGGGACGATGACGATGATGACGATGACGACGACGTCACGTTGAAATGGTTTGCGTCATTCGACGATGCTTCCGCGCACCAAGGTGGACGCGCGGGCGATTACGCGCCAACGATGTGGCCACCGTCGCCGTCCAAGGCTGCGGCGTTAAAGCTCGATAAGTGTCGTCGATTTCTACCCCACGACATGGACACTGGCGGTTTCTTCATTTGTAAGCTTCGCAAGCGCGACGACGACGCGACGCGACGCGCGTTCGCCAATTGCGTTGAACGAGAACTCAACGCACGGTTGGGTGGCGACAGCGGCAGCGCGCGAGACGCGAGTGCGACGAACAAGAAACGACGTAAAATGGCGTTGAGCGCGGAGGATGCGAGAGACGACGCGCTTGATCGTCTCGTCCCCGTGCATCGCGTTTCGAAGGACCTCGCGACCGTTCTTCGCGCGCGATTCGGCCCAAGCGCGCATTACACCGTTGATATCACCCGCCGACACGTGTACGTGGGCGCATCCACCCCCGCGAGCGCCCTTCTTGATTATCAGTGTGGCAATACGGTGCGTCTCGCGCGCGCCGGGTGCCTGCTTTTATCACCGCAGTCGGCGGCGAAATCATCATCATCACTCGACGAGAACGTGTGGGACGTTCGCACCGTGGACGAAACCATGCGCCTACACGTAGGTGGCGTGAACGCTTTAATGGAAGCGTGCGCCGATGTGCTTCGAGCGGACGAGAGCGGGGCAAAACCACCATCGCGACCGCCGGCGGCGTTTGTCCCAATGTTACCGACGGAGCTCGACGCCGTGCTTGACATGGGTGGGGACTTTATCGCGATTGGCGATTTGTCCGAGCCGACGCAGAACGTTGTGAAAAGAGCCGGCACGCATCCCGGTCCAGTCGTGCTGTGTTTGCGTAAAAAATCGGGTGAAGTAGTCTTTGTCGCGCCCGGCGTATTTCACGCTCGAAACGGCGTCGCGTTGGCGCCCGGCGTGAGCGACGAGGACGCAATGCGTCTCGCGCGCTCTTTACGCGCCGCCGCGGGAAAGAAGAAACAGCGCACGCACCACAAGTGAATGCATTAGAATGGCTTAGAAGAATTGCGACGACGCACGGCGTAGATGTTGTTTTAGGATGTGCAATATGCAATCGACGCGCGCGTTCGCGTTCGCGACCAACGCCGTGGGGAAGTGCTTGTACATTTCTGGCGTTCCGGGTACGGGTAAAACTGCGACGGTGCGGGAAATCATTCGCGTACTGCGCTCACAGGCACGACGTGGCAACGCCGTTCGATCAACACGTTGCGCTGATATATTGTTCTGGAGTTGCCCGCACTTTTTGCCTCGCGGATAAAGTGCGCCACGCCAGCATGCACGCCCGCGCGCACACCGCGCCCGCGCATACGCACGTCGCGCGATGCGTGCCGCGTCAACACACGCACCGCACCGCGTCGGCGTCTCGGCGCGCCGCATTCGCGAGCGTCGTCGTCGTCGCTCGAGCGGCGCCGGGCGACGCTGCGGAGTCTGCGCCTGCGTCGTCTGCGGCGGCGCCCGTGTTCGACGCATCGCAATCGATGAATACGAATCCAAGCAAAATGTGTCCGGTGTGTCAGGGCACGGGATGGAAACCGTGCGGGCAGTGCGAGGGCGCGGGCGTGAACGCCACGGACTTGTTTGGTGGACGGTATCGCGCGGGCGACGCGTGTTGGCTGTGCGCGGGCAAGGCAAAGACGATGTGCGGCAATTGCGTGGATTTAACCGATACGTTCTAGGTGGAAGATATAGAGCACCGTGTTGTTGTTGTTGTTGTTGTTGTCGTGGAAATTAAAGAGTTACTATATGGGCTAAAGTAAAGTGACTATGTCGCCGACGCGGTCTTCGGTCAGTACCAATCCACCCACGTCGACGTCGCCACGCGGTTTCGTCTTGAATTCAACGCCCCAGCCGCACGTCCGTTCTCATACGCCGCCTGTGCGAGGAGGGTTTGAATCAACGCCCCTGCGTCGTCTCGTTCGCGCGCATCGCCCGCGATTGCGCGCGACAAGTGCCCGCGAAGCGCGTCGCGTTGCGCCTCGGTGACGAAATGAATGCACTTTTCGGGACATTGCTCGGCGGCGACCCACGCGACGTACGCCGCATCCTCTGCGTTTTCCGCGACAGACCCGAACCCATCGTCACCAACGTATCGCGCAGCCCCGGTTTCATCGGCGTAGGTAAACCTCCCTGCACCTTTACCCACGCAAGAACTCCAACATTGTCGACCGAGGCACGCGAATTCATTCACAAAGACGCGTTCGGCGCCGTCAAAATATTTCGCCAGCGTCGCCGCATCGAACGGATCGAGCGCCTCACCGTCGTCACCAATCCCATGATCACCGTCACGCATCACCCCTAGGTTTTTCATCACGCTCTCGTACGCCAACCGCACGCGAATCGTCGCATTTGACCGCGCCTCGCGTTCGTCGGCGCGCGCCTTCGTCGGCGCTCTATCCGGATGACACGCCTTGGCGCGCGCACGGTACCTCGCGCGCACGTCCTCCGCGGTCAACGACGCGACGTCGTTGATGGTGAATCCGAGCACCGCCAGCGCGCTCGATCGCGTGTCGTTCGCCACCGCGATGACGTCGTCGTCGTCGTCGTTCGTGTCGTCGTAACCGTCAACGTCAGCGCCAACGCTCGCAGCTCTCGTCGTTCGCGACGACAACGGCGACGACGACGACGACGACGACGACGACGCGCGGGTTCGATATCTCTGCGCGCGCATCGCCGCGACCGCCGCGACCGTCGTCGTCGTCGGCAACGTCGGCATATCGACGTCACTTTCTGACGCATCACCTTCATCCCATGCCGTCGTCGTCGTCGTCGCCGCCGCCGCCGCGCGAGACGTCGGTGTTCGCGGCGAAATACGCGGGCGCCATCGTGCGCGTGCGCGTCGACGCGCCGCACACGTACGGCGCCGCGTGCGAGGCGCTCGCGCGCGAGCTCGGGTTGGTGCTCGGCACCGTGCGCGTGCACGAACGAGGTCGAGCGCAGCCGCACGATTACGCGTCGAATGTCGCGATAGCCGACCAGGACGACGATGGGGGACGTCGGCGGATGGTGACTGGCGCGCGGTGCGCGGTGCGCGATGCGGCGGAGGCGCACGCCGAGGCTGGGGCGAGGGTGGAGCGAACGATTCGTGGATTTGATGACGACGCGCGACGGGCGCGGATGATGGCTTCGACGTCGTCGGCGATGTGCGCGTTTACGTTTGAGCATTTTGGGGCGATTGAGGCGTTGGATGTGGGCGATAAGTTCGCGGCGGAGGCGTTGTTGAGGCGATTAGGCTCGGACCCGGGCGTGGTTGGCGTGATGCGAAAGCACAAATGGCGAGTTGGAAAGTTGTGCGAAATGCCACCCGAGGGTAAGGTGGGCGTGTCTGAATTTTGCGTGCTCGGATATAACACGAATAAAGGGCAATCTATTCATTTGCGGTTGCGCACGGATGACATGCGGGGATTTCGAGATTACACGACGATTCGAAAAACATTGTTGCACGAGCTTGCTCACAACGTGTATTCGGACCACGGCGAAGGATTCAAGGCGTTAAATTCACAGCTCAACGCCGAGTGCGACGCGTTGGATTGGAAACGGAGCAAAGATAGTCAAACTATGCGTCGCGCCATGGAGGTGTATGAACCGAAATTCGAAGACGAGCCATCGAATGGGGCCATGGCGGCGACGAAAAAGTCGAGCGGTTCGCGCGTCGGAGCGTCGTCGAGTGCGGCTTCAACCGCGGAAGAGGTTCGTGCGAAGCGCTTGGCGTTATTCGAGCACAAAAACGAAACCACACCCCAGGAATGATAGCTTACTCCAGTAGTGCGTAGAGGGAAAACATAGACTTCTTGTTGTGTGTAACAAAATAGGTTCGCCGCCGGCGCTCGGTTCAGCGCGTCGTCGAGCGCATTAAATACATCAATACACCGCCCGCAATGCCGACGTTTAAACTTTCCATATCCCCAGCCATGGGCACCGCCACAGGTTGACATCCACCGAGCGCTTCGTCGCTCAAACCTCGACCTTCGGTGCCGAGCACGAGGCACGCGCGAGGCGTCGACTGCGCGCGTTCGGGATTTACGTCTTGACTCGCGTCTGGTTCCGCGGCGTACATATCCATCCCAAGCGTCTGTGCTGATGTCTTCAGCGCATCAAACGAGTCGAATGCGACGAGGTCAATTCTAAACGTCGCCCCGCGTGCCGCGCGCATGGCTTTATCGTTAAACGCATCACACGTGCCCGGTAATAACGCCAAGGCGTCCCAACCAAACGCCACCGCCGTGCGCGCGAGCGTGCCTAAATTCCCCGGATCTTGAACTCCTTCCAACGCTAGCACGCGAACAGTCGCCTTAGATGCGTACTTTTTCTCGAATTCGCCTCGTGTGAGCACGTGCGGGAGTTCAAACTCGCCCACAACGTCCAAGCCGTCCGCGTTGGCGACGCCTGCGCACTTTTTCATTACGCGTTCGGGCGCGCGCAGCACTCGCGCAGCATCCACACCCGGGGGAACACTCGCGGTATCCGACAGGAACAACACACGTGCGCGTGTTTTCGTCGACCCTGGCGCGCCGGTTCCAAAGCATTCGCGCATTAACGTCGAGGACGCGAGGACGACGGCGCGCTCTTCGTCTCTAAACTTTCTATTCTTACACAACTTTGCCAAGCGCTTCACCGCGGCGTTCTCCACGCTCGACACGTACTCGTAGTCATCATCACCATTGCCGTACTCGCGTCGTCGGTCGTCATAAGCGTCGTCGTAGTCGCCTCGGGAGGTAGAGGCGGCGTACGCGCGAGAGGCTCGAGCGCTCGCTTCGAGCGCCGTCGAGCGGGACGTCGGATGCACGCGCGTGCGCGCTAGCGTCGCGATAAACGATGCACGCGGGTGCGCCATCATATTCTATAGATACGTCGTGCGCGTGTGTGTACTTGGTGCACGACGCGACGCGACACGCTATGCAGTCGCTCGCGCCCGACGCCGCGACGGCTGCCGCGTATGCAGAATTAACAATGAAACTCTTTGAATAGCATTACAAGCTGTGCGTGGACAAGGACAACACCACGCTGACAACACAAAACGCGCTTGTGAGTGGGGGTGGGTGTGGGTACAACCGTACATCACGCCAAGGTCAAGTGCGGCGCGACGCGAGATAAAAACGCGTACGTCCCGCCGGCGACGAGCAAAAATCCACTCGTCGGATTCACCCAAGCGCTCTTTTCTCGCAACGCCATGACGTTCTTCAACCCATCCGTGGCGGTCGCCGCAAACAATAGAGGTGCGACATACCCAGAGGTATACGTCAACAAAAGTGCGCTTCCACTCGCTGGGTCTCCGCTCGATGCCGCGTACGCGAGCAACGTCGCTAAAATCGGCGTCGCGCACGGCGACGCCGCGAGCGCAAATACCGCTCCAGCCAAGTACGCTTGCGCGTATGCCGGCACACGAATCGTCTTTGGGTCAAAATTTGCACCAAAAGACGGGAATGAGACGTCGATGACGTTTAATAAATTCAATCCCATGACGACGGCGAGCGCGGCGGCGCACGTCGGTAAACCATCCCCGACGCCTTGTCCGTATGCCGCACCGAATGCCGCTGCGCTCGCGCCGAGTCCCGCGAGCGTGCTCGCGAGACCGAATGCGAACGCAACGCTTGCCGTGCGCACGCGAGTCTCGCGATCGGCCGTGGCGTCGCCATAGCCTCCTATGTATCCAATAGTGAGCGGGAGCACACTCAGCGTACACGGCGACAACGACGTGAATACACCCGCGAATAACACCGTGGCGTACGTGGTGACGCCAACGTGACCTTGTCCAAGCGTGTCTGCACCGATGGCGACGTCGAGCGCGGACGTGGCGTCGTACATGAACATGTTTGCGGCGTCGAACGGGGACGCGGAGCGCTTGACGTTGGCGCCGCGGGACGCGCGCCGCGAAACCGTCAGCGTGCGCGACGGGTTCCGCGTGCGCGCTACCGATGACGATGTCGAGGACGACGTCATCGACGTGCTAGCGATGCGCGCGAGCGTGGCGTGATGCGACATTGTGCCAGTACTTTGAGCTTGCGCGTCGCGGAGTGGTGCGTATTGGCGTTTATGGTTACAATTTTTACGTCTACTACGTGTGCATTACCCTCGAACGACGACCGCACCAGAACGGGTGTGATATCTCACCCCTTGCGTGGGCTTGTACTTTTCGTTGCGCACTTGTAAGGTTTCGATTTTGATGCCGGATACAGACGCGCCTGAGACCTTGAACGACGCGTTGATGTCGACGAGTTCTTGCAGATGAATCCTTCTCGTGGCCTCGGTAGCGGCGCCCGCGGCTTTCTTCTTGTCATCTTCAGAAACCATGACCACTTGCACGGACAAGCACGGGGTTTTATCGTTCGGGAACTTATCGATGGCCCAACGAATAGAATTGGAGGAGACGTCGTACGACGCGACGCCGTGCGTGGCGCTCGGATCCGCGCTCGCGCATCGGTCAGGTAATCGAATGTCAAGCGTCACCGCCTCCACAGGCTTTTCAAATGCAGGCTTAGAGCCGACAACGACAGAGACGCGACCCTGGGTTTCGCCAAACGCACACTGCGGTCGAATGTACAAGGGCAGCGGCACCGAGCTCGGGTTGTCGCTGTTCGCCGTCTTCAACCACGGATTCGCCTTGATGTACCTCGGTTGCCACTGATTTTCGTCCGCTTTTTGCGGTGGGCGGACTTGATATGACATGAGTTGCGAGTTTCCATCCGCGGGCACGAAAGATACCACGCGATCGGACGCGAATCTCGACAATCGCACGCTCGGATGGAACGAGTACTCGTCAATCAAATGCGAGTTGCTCAACGTCAAGTTGATATCTGGCATACCACTCAAGCGTGAGTTCACCTCAATTCGCCCGCGCACGGCACTACTCAACACTTTTCCTTCCGCATCAAGCGTAGCGTCGATGTATTCGATCAAATCTAAATAGATTTCATTGCTCGCGTACTTGATGTTGTTCGACCTCCACGGCAGCGGGAGCAACTTGAGCGGATCTTGGTCGCTCACGATGACACCTTGATTCCCCATCACCGTCGACGTCACGCGATTGTACAAATTTGGTGGCGGTACGAGCACTTTAAGCCCTCCAGCGTGAGTGTTCACGGGAATCCCACTGTCTACCATCTCATCCAACAACTGATACAACGTCACGTGGTGCTCCTGCAACACCGTCTCCGTGATAATGTCGCCAAAATACGCCTTCAAAACATCATACAACTGACTTAAAAACTCAATCACCATCAACGGCGACGTCTCGCGCTCGCACGTCGCCACGTACGTCACCTCGCCGCGCGTTAAAAAGAATCCATACGTCTCCTGTTCCACGCACACCGCGGCGGCATCCGAGCTCGCCTTGACGCTCGCGCGATGCGCCTCGAACACCCGTTCGCATATATCGCTCTGCGTCGACGGCCCCCAATGCTTCACCGCAATCAACGACTCCGTGACGTTGTTCACCACGAATAACGACTCGATACCCATCGCGTTTGAGTGATGCAACACTAAAATTGATCGAAAATAATCCAATCCACGCCGTCACCGCACGCGCTGTCAACGCCGCTCGAGACGCGTCGGTGCCGTCACACACTCGATGTGCGAACGTATACGCCTTTATGTTCAACCGCGTCGCGCGTTGAGCGTATGCGCCGTCGTCCCACGCGCGTGGCGTCGAAGAATGTCGTCGTCAACGCCGGAGCGGAATCATCTTCGGGCGCGCGCGCGCTCGCCTATAAACACGCTTCGGACATACGGATCGTATTCCATTGACATGAACGCTATGAGCTGTTCAGAAAAGTACACCCACGCGCACCATGGACGTCGCGTCACGCGTCTCGCGCGCGCGTCATCCGCCGCCGCGATGGCGTCGCCCGCGCCATCGCCGCTCGCGATCACGCGCGATGCGGTGACGCTGTTCCTCGCGGCGTTGCTCGCGATGCACGTCGCCTGGCACGCGTTCGCCCGCGCGCTCGTGCGTGCGATGCGAAAGATCGCGGCGTGGTGTCGGCGCGAATGCGTGCTGACGTTTGGCGGCGCCAAGCAAGCGTCGATGTTCGTGCCTGGATTAGGACACACGATTGCGTTGTTTCGCGCCGTGGGTCGGTATCCGTGCACGTGGGATTTGTTTGCGCAGTGGGGGACGAGCGCGGCGCCGAAACCGGCGAGGGTGCAAATCTTTCAGAGACACTGCGTCGTCGTCGCTGACCCTGACGCGATGAAGCGCGTGATGGCGGTGAATTTGAAGAATTATAAAAAGGACACGGAGTTTGCGTATAATCCGTTTTTGGATGTGTTGGGTACGGGGTTGGTGACGTCGGAAGGGGAGATGTGGAAGAACCAAAGACAACGGATTTCTAGCGCGTTGCGTATTGAGATTTTGGATGACATTATTGCGATTGCGATTCGAGCTGTGGATAGATTATCGCTCAAGCTCGAAGCAGTGCGTGGTAAAAACGTGCCAGTTGAGCTCGCGGAAGAGTTTCGGTTGTTAACGCTTCAAGTCATCGCCGAAGCGATTTTGAGCTTGAGTCCAGAGGAGAGCGATGAAGTCATGCCAAATCTGTATTTACCAATCATGGAAGAGTGCAACCGTCGCAGTCTCGAACCGTGGCGCACGTACTTGCCAACGTCTGAGTGGTTTGCCCATCGCGCGCGCGTCAAGGCGCTGAATGCGTACATCGTCAAGCTTATTCGCACGCGCTGGGCCAAGCGCGCGCGGGGCGAGACGAGCGCCAACCCGGATATCCTCGACCGCGTCCTCGCCGATGTCTCGCTCGAGGAGTACGGCGCGGAAATCGAAGAGCAAATGTGCTACGAACTCAAAACGTTTCTGCTAGCCGGTCACGAAACGAGCGCAGCGATGTTGATTTGGACGACGTACGAGCTCGTTAAGAACCAAGACAAGATGGCCAAAGCTACGGCGGAGGCGAACAAGGTGCTCGGCGCAGTGAAGCCTGGCAAGTTGCCCACGCGCGACGAGCTCGCGCATTTGGATTACGTTGTCGGTGCACTCAAGGAGTCTCTTCGTTTGTACTCTGTCGTGCCCGTGGTGACGCGCTGCGCCATCGACGACGACGTGTTGGGTGGATGTCGCATCCCCGCCGGCACGACCGTCATCATGAGCTTGCAGGGCGTGCATCACCGTGAGGACCTGTGGCCGAATCCCATGTCCTTCGAGCCCGAGCGTTTCCTTAACGGCGCGAATGATGAGCTCGGCAACTACGCGTACTTGCCTTTCATTCAAGGCCCGAGAAATTGTCTCGGTCAGTACTTGGCGCTCCTCGAGGCGCGCGTGGTACTCGCCACACTTTTGAAACGATTCAAATTCACGAGTGCGAGCACAAAAAATGGCGCCAAGCACACCAAGGCGATTCCGATAGCCCCCGCGGATGGAATGTGGTTCACTATTGACTAGCGCAATCTTTTATTTCGTTTATGTAATACGCAGACATTTGATTTCTAGCACACACACACACACACACGCCTACCGCGTGCAATTTCGAGCGTTCGTTCGGTTTCTTTTGCCTAGTTTAGTTTTTGCTTCGTTACACGTCGCTCTGACTATGCTCACTTTTCGTGCTGACTGTCGCGTTTATTCGGCATCCTCCTTGCCGGCGTATCCGTACGGGTTGGTGCTCGCCCACTTCCATTGGTCGATGCAGCAATCCTCAATCGTGCGCTCGGCGCGCCACCCTAAAACCTCGAACGCCTTATCTGTCTTGGCGTACACTTCCGCAGCATCACCAGGACGACGGTCGACCATCTTCATCGGAATCGTCTTCCCCGAAGCCTTTTCAAACGCCGCGACGAGCTCCAACACGGATGTGCTCTTCCCAGTGCCGAGGTTGACGGTGATCAATCCCGCCTTTGCCACGCTGTCGGTGAGCTTCTTCACCGCCGCGACGTGACCGTCGGCTAAATCAACGACGTGAATGTAATCTCGTCGCCCCGTACCATCCTGGGTTGGGTAATCCGTGCCAAAGACGCTCAATTCCGGACGACGCCCGACGGCGACTTGCTGCACGAATGGCATCAAGTTATTCGGGATCCCCTTGGGATCTTCCCCGAGCGTCCCGCTCGCGTGCGCGCCGACGGGGTTAAAATACCGTAAAATGGCCACATCCCACGCCTCATCGCTCTTGTACAAATCAGTCAAAATATGCTCGATGAAGAGTTTGGTGCGCCCGTACGGGTTCAACGCCGCCGTAGGAAAATCCTCCGTACACGGCACCGTCGCCGGTTCCCCGTACACCGTCGCAGAGCTCGAAAATATAATCTTCTTACACCCATGTCGCGCCATCACATCGCACAACACCAACGTCGACGTGATATTATTCGAATAATACCGCATCGGTTTCGCCACGGATTCCCCCACCGCTTTCAACCCGGCGAAATGAATCACCGCATCCACGCCTCCTCGCCCATCGTACGTCGCAAACACCTCCTCGAGCGCATCGGCATCGCAACAATCCACCTCATGCGCGCTTAATCGCGCGCTCACGGCGTCACCGACGATGGCACGCACGCGATCCAGTGCGATCGCGCACGAGTTGTCATAGTTATCCACCACGACCACGTCGTACCCGGCGTCGAGCAACCGCACGCACGTGTGCGAACCGATGTACCCGGCGCCACCAGTGACGAGCACGCGCATCGTCGTCGCGTCTGCGTTCGTCGCTTTAGGTCGTTCGCGCGCGCGCGAGGCTCGACCGTCGGCGAGTGCCGCCGCACGCCCTCGCGCGAGCCTCCCGTGGACCACGACGTGGATAACTCTCATACTGTACGTACCTCAACGTCCATATACGTGAACCACTAATCATGCACGCGCGATACTCCATCACCACAGGTCCAAAACCTTACCCCTACTGCCTGGTCATGATTGGTCGTTTGGGTGTGTATTTCAAAAAAGTTCCCCCGCGCCGCCGCAACGCGCGACGTCACGTCGCGACGGACGACGACGACGACGACGATGTCGGCGCCGTACATGTCCGTGCCGTCGTTCGACGACGACGACGACGACGGGGGTGACGACGACGGCGCGCGCGGTGCGGTATGGGCGCGCGCACCGCCGTCGTCGACGACGCGCGGTGATGATGATGATGATGATGATGATGATGGTGCGCGCGCGTCGGTTGGCGGTGCGCCGCGCCGCGCCGCGACGGCGACGGCGACGGTGCGCGCGACGGTGGACGGTACGACGACGACGACGAAGGTCAATGCGAAGCACGCCGCGCGAGAGCGCGCACGGACGACGCGGACGGACGCGGGTGTGGATGGGAAGGCGGTCAGTGGGAAGACGCTCGGACGCCGACGTCGGGCGGCGGAGAAGCGACGTCGGGCGGCGGAGAAGCGACGAGGCGGCGACGCGGATGCGACGAAGGGGGTGAAGATAGAGCGTGAGACGGTGCGTGCGGTGACGGCGTCGGCGGCGCGTGCGAGGGTGAATGTTGATCCCGGGGAAGAGTCGAGCGACTACGACGAGGAGTTGTTGCCCGAGGCGCCGGCGCCGGCGTTTACGCGCGACGACGATTCGGCGTCGGGGGAGGACACCGCGCCGCCTGTGGCGTCGAAAAGAAGTAAGTCGGCGCCTTCATCGTCGTCGTTTATGGATAAAATGCGCGCGAAATTGTCGGGTGGGCAATTTAGGATGCTCAACGAACAGTTGTACACGACGACGGGTGACGAAGGATTGGCGTTGGTGAGCGGGTCGCCAGAATTATTTGAAGCGTATCACGCTGGTTTCCGCGCACAAGTTGAATCGTGGCCGACGAAACCCGTGCATGTGATTGCTAATTTGTTGAAAAAATCTCCGAAAACGTGGGTCGTGGCGGATTTTGGGTGCGGCGACGCCGAGCTCGCGCGTTCAATCGCTCAAAAGTGTCACTCGTTTGATTTACAAACGCCTGAAGACGCGCCGGAAGTCGTGGCGTGTAACATGTCCGACGTACCGCTCGATGACGACACAATAGATTGTGCGGTGTTCTCGCTGAGCTTAATGGGCACCGACTACGGGTCTTTTCTCGAAGAAGCCCATCGCGTGCTCAAACCGGGTGGTTTACTTTGGATTGCCGAAGTGCGTTCGCGTTTCGATGGCCAAAACGGTACCGCCAGCGTCGCTTCCTTTGTCGCCGCCCTCGGCAAGCTCGGATTCAAACCCAAAAAAGATCCTGACGAATCAAACGCCATGTTCTTTACCGCCGAGTTCATCAAGACGTGGGTGGCAAAAAAATCAAAGGGCGCTGAGGCTGGCGTCGCGTGGCCGCCGCTCAAGGCGTGCGCGTACAAGCGCCGATAACGCGCACACCAATGCGTCTTCATCATCGCGCATGTGTAATTATTATACTCAACGCAATATGTACACTAATCACCAATCGTATATCGGGCGTGTATCACATAGATACACCGACGTCAACGTCTGACGTCAATCGGCGGAGGAGGAAAAATAATCTTAAATCTTATCCCTGTACACAGGTCCAACGCCACATTCACGCGCGCGCGTCCCGAACCCGTCGCGCGCGGACTCGTGAGCGGTGCCGACGCATCACAACCGACCACGCACGCGCAGCGCGAGCGTCGCGAACCGCGTTTACGTCGCGCATTCTCCACACGATGCTCGCGCGCCGCCTCGCTCGTGAGGCTGTCCGCAGCGCATCTTCATGCGCGCCCGGCGCCGCAATACGACGCGGATCCGCCGCCGTCGCCGTGCGAACGTACGGCACGCACGATCAAGAAGCGTCGACGTCCGCACCGGCGCGCGATGTCGCGCACCCTGCGCTGCTATCGGACGCAAACATCGATCGCGTGGCGCGCGACTTGCGGGACATGCCGACGCGCAAGCTTGATGGTGATTTCGCCAGCGCAGGTCGTCGCGTTGCCGTGATCCCGCTCGGGACATTTAATGCCGATCCATGTGTGATTATGACAATCTATCGCGACGCTGGGGCGAATGATGCGCACGCGTGTGGGTTGCCGAGCGCCGGCGTGGAGGAGTCGACGTTGTTGGAGTCGTCCAGCGTGGCGACGACGAGCGCGGCGCGTCGGGCGTTGGACGCGCTCTGGGGCATAAAAAATCGCCGGCCGAGTAGAAGCGATTTATTAGGGTGCGTTTCTGACGTGGCAGACGTGCGCGGGCGCACGGTGGTGACGCCCGTGATTGCGTATTTGGGCGAGGTGAAGGAGGCGATGCACGGGAGAGACGACGTGGCGGCGATTTCTTTGTCGACGCTCATGTCTACGAGCGGGGTTAAACCCACGCGAGAGGGAGGAGTTGAGTTTATTGGTACCATCGGTGCGCGTGGATTGCAAGGTCACGAGGCTATGGGATTACACGGCGCGTTGCGCGTCGTGGCCGGGCCAAACGCGGCGTACAGAGAAGCGTTGTACGACCAATTTTCCGCCGACTATCGCGCCGCCAAGGCGGTGGCCGCAGCCGCGGCAAAGAGCAAACCGAATGGTATCGACGGCAAGGCAGATGATTACGCGAATGCGTCAGCGTGAACGAGAAACACACTACATTATTGATACTAGATTTACATTTACTAGTACAGTTTCCGCTTTACGGAACGTACGTCAACGAGTTGTCAAATATTAGATCGACGTCTAGATTTAAGCTTGGCACGCGCCGCGGCGGCGGTCATCTTGGCCGATTCCGCAGTCATGCACGCTACCGCGGACCTATGCTTCATCGCTTCCCGCGCTTCGGCGATGAACGCGCGCGCGATGTCCACGCGCGTCACGATGTCTTCCACGCGTTCGCTCATCGTTTGTCCGCCTTTGCTGTGCATCACGCGCTCGCTCACAACCGGTATTGATGCCGCAAATAAACCAACACGCGACGGTTCTGGACGCGACGGCTCTCGAGAAACTGTCTTAAACCCCTTGTCGTCGTCGGCGTCGTCGTCGTTTTTAATTTTCTCGCCTCCGTCGATGGCGTCAAAGTCTGGCGTATCGCTTCCATCATCGCTCTCGTCACCGCGCGCAGTTCTGCCGCCGACGACGTCCGTCACGAATCGCGCATTCCACAACTCTGGCATCTCTGGCGGCGGCGGCATCTTTACGCATTCGAAATCGCGCGCGCCCGCGCCGCTCGCTTTGCCGTCTCGACGCGCATCATCCCCATCCCGTCGCCACCGCGCGGCGACATACGCCCCAGTATCCAACGCTCGACACAACGCATCGAGCTCATCATCCAACGCCGCCGTCTCCCGCGCGTAATCCAACGTCACAGCGTTGATGTTTTCAACATCATCATCATCATCATCATCATCATCGTCATCATCATCATCATCATCCGTCGTCGTCGTCACCGCGCACCGCCGACGCCGCCACCGCACCGCCGACGCCGACGACGACGACGACGCGCGACATAACCCGCGCACGACCGCATCGACGGACGCGTCCAGCGCGTCCAGCGCGTCCATCGACGACCCGCGCGCGCGGCGCACTGCCGCGGGGTCGCCCGTGAACAGTACTGTACCAACCCAAACCCCTATCACGCGCACACGGTATGCATAAAAACCCTGACGAACACCGCCGTGGTCGTATCGCGATACCACGCAGTCCCATGGACGCGTCGCGCGCGGGTTCGGGACACATAAATCGCCGCATGTCCGAACATCGCCGAATGTCCGAACACCGGACCCGCGCGCGACGCCGCCGTCGTCGTCGACGTCGAACGCGTCGTCGCCGCCGTCGTCGCCGCCGCATTCGTCGCCGCGTTCGCCGCCGCACGCGGAGGTCTGTCGCGCGCATATTTTCAATGTCTCGCGCGTCTTCGTGCGCGTTCGCGCTCGCGCGCGCGCCTCGACGCGCGCGCGCAGGCGCCGTCGGCGCTTTTCGCGAGGCGAAAACCTCCTCGACGCGCGCGCGCGCGGTGTTCGCGCACGACGACGGCGCGCGCGGAGGGGAGGACCCGGACGCGCCCACGCCTGGGTTCGCCTCGATCGCGTCCGCGCTCGAGGACGTCGCTCGAGGGAAGTTCGTGGTCGTGCTCGATAGCGAAGACCGGGAGAATGAGGGGGATTTGATAGCCGCGGCGGATAAGGTCACGGCGGAGTCGATGGCGTTTATGATTCGACACACGTCGGGTTTGGTGTGCGTGAGTATGGAGGATGATAGAGCGGATGCGTTGGATTTACCGCTGATGGTGGATTCAAAGGCGAATAAGGATGCGATGAAGACGGCGTTTACGGTGAGCGTCGACTTGGCGGCGTCGACGACTGGGATTTCGGCTGGGGAACGCGCGGCGACTATTAATGCGCTCGGGGATGATAATACCACGGCTGGGGCGTTTGTGAGACCGGGGCATGTGTTTCCATTGCGTGCACGACCGGGTGGGGTGTTGAAGCGCGCTGGGCACACGGAGGCGGCGGTGGATTTATCGCGCATGGCTGGGTCTACCCCGGTGGGCGTGTTGTGCGAAATCGTCAAAGACAGCGATGGGTCCATGGCGCGATTGCCCGATCTCGAAGTGTTTGCAAAAACGCACGGGTTAAAGTTAGTGTTGATTTCAGATATGATTCGGTACCGTCGCGCGCGCGAAAAGTTGGTGGAGCGCACCGCCGTGGCGCGCTTGCCGACAGAGTGGGGCAACTTTACGTGCGTTTCGTACACGAGCATGCTCGATGGTATCGAGCACGTGGCGTTGGTGTACGGTGATTTCGATGAAACAAATATTAACAAGGCGATTGGGGACGACATGCTCGTGCGCGTGCACAGCGAGTGCTTGACTGGGGATATTTTTAAGAGCGCGAGGTGCGACTGCGGAAACCAACTCGACTTGGCGATGGAGCGCGTGGCCAAGGAAGGACAAGGGTGCATTGTGTACTTGCGTGGGCAAGAGGGTCGTGGTATTGGTTTAGGGCACAAGCTTCGCGCGTATAATTTGCAAGATGAAGGGCGAGACACGGTGCAAGCTAACGAAGACTTGGGGTTCCCGGCGGATACGCGCGAGTACGGCATCGGCGCGCAAATTTTACAAGACCTCGGCGTGAAGACGTTGCGCTTGATGACGAATAATCCGGCGAAATACCACGGGTTGAGCGGCTATGGCTTATCCGTCACAGGTCGCGTGCCGTTGTTTGCGCCGATCACTATGGAGAACAAACGTTATATTGACACTAAGCGGTTAAAGATGGGCCACTTGTTCGAAGACGCCGCCACAGAGGCGGAGTTGACGTCGTGATGATAGACAATTCATTCATTCATTCATTGTTGTTAGAGATTCTTTATGCGTAGTTTAACTTTTGGCGTGCACAGTTTAATTAACGTACACTTGTATACACAAAAATCTATTCTTCTTAGTCTGTTTGTCTTCATATCGTTGCGTGCGCGCGAGCGAAAAGCGAAAAGGAATGAATCATCAATCAACGGTGATGTAAAAAATTGTTGCGAGGTTGTGTAAAACGCCACGCTCAGTGCAAATACCGCGAGCCTTCGTGCCAACTTGACCCAGCCATGTTCGTGATGCTATGTTCTCGTCTGACCGCGTGCTTGCGGTCACTCGGAGACGTGCCGTGATGATCAACTGAAAGCCGAGACGTGGAATTTGGGCGAACGCCGACCTCCGCCTCCGTAAACGCAGAGTCGGGCGTACGGAGCGACGACCGCGCAAGTTGCTGCGATAATCCGGAAATTCCTAGCATACCTCCAGGTCGGACGGCCCGAGCTGGTGTGGGCGAGTACAGCGCCGATGGCGGGTACGGTGAAGATGTCGGAGGCGAATCCGGCGTCGTGAGAAAGTGCGTCGAGTCATCCACGGTCATTTGATCCGGGAGAGAGTTTTTGCGTCGAATTTCCGGCTTGGGTGCGGATGCCAGAGCAGGAATGTTTGAGGCCGATGCGCTGTTTTCCATCTTTGGCTTGTAGCTCAAAATCGTATCGCACAAGTCTTCCAAGCACTTGAATTCGATTTCGAGCACCGGGGAGTCGCTCGACGTCATCTGACGCGTCGACTTGGTCGGAGACGACGGCGCGGCGTCGTCTCCAACCGCGCCCGCCGCGCGTTCTTCGTTGAGCTGCTGCAGTAAAAACTCGCGCGAGCATCGCCCTTTCGTCGGCTGCGTAGGGTGCGCGATAATCATACAGTTTGGCGGGCACAGCTGCCAATTCGCCAAGCCGTTCATGCTCAACGGTTCGCTCGACACCAACAACGACTGCGTGGCGAAGATTTTCTTTTTTAAAATCGCCTGGAAGCTTGGATTCCGTCGTTGTCTCGGCCCACCGGTGTTCGCATGAATGTTACGATCGACTAATCGATCGAATCCCGCCAAGCCTTCGGCGCTGTCTAAATCCCAAGCCTTTTCCCCCGGCATCGGTCCGAGGTGGAAGTACAAACTCGGCGGTTCCTCAGTCGCCGAGTTTCGATATCGCGTGGCGATGATGGTTTCGCCATCCGTCAAAGCCACGTTAATAGAGTTCGCTTGCCCTTTGTTCGCCTTGATTATGATACATATCGCCTTAAACACCGCCTTCTCCAGCGTCTTTGGTTCCATTTGCTCGTACACGTTTGGAAGCTCATTCAAAATTAACGAAAAAAGCAATTCGCTATCCGTCGTGCCGCTCATTTGGTCAAACAGTTCATCCCTCAAATGCGCCAACAACCCGCGACGAATCGCCTTAAAATCCGCCACATCACCATTATGCATAAACATATATCTCCCACGCACGAATGGATGACAATTATACTGATGCACGCTCGCCCCCGGCCCCGCGGCGCGCACGTGTCCAAACAACAGCGAGGCGTTGAGCGACTTGCTCAACGAACGCAAATTTCGATCATGCGACGGCGCACACACCGTCGTATACACCCCAGGGCGACAATACGCATTCAAACCATGTTTATCCACCATACCACATCGCTTAGAAGCGTACCAGCCGATACCTATCGATTATACAACCACGCTCGTCCGTCAGTACGCCGAAACCGCTCGCGCGAGCGTCCCTCCGTCTCTGTCTCTCACGCGCTCTCGCGCGCGCACAACCACACAACGCGCGTGCGCGACAACCACGAACGACGATAACGCAACGCACGACGACACACGACGCACGACGACGCACGCGAACGCGCGCGCGCTCGAAAAACACACGCACCACACCCGTGCACGTTCACCTCGTGGTTCCTCTCGGCGTCGCGCGCGCACCCGGGCGTCCACCCGGCGCGGTCCGCCATCGTGGCTAACCCGTGCGACGCGCCGTAGATGAGCTTTGAGATGCATACTTCTTCGCCGTAGTAGTATATCCACCGACACATCGCGCGCGCGCGGCGTCGCACGAGGCGTCGTCGTGTGACGACGCGCGAGGGCGTCGACCGCATTGGTTTTGCCGCGTGGACGCGTTTTACATACTGACATCGTTTTAGATCCATATATAGGTTGTAACAAATAGACGGGTATACATAAATATACCCCTTGTATTACTATATAGTCATATATATTGTATAGTATTGGATGAGTAGGGTTTAGGAAGCGGTTACCAGCAACACCGGCGTCGTCATTGTCGCGCGCGCACCTCCTCGTCGTGCGTCGTGCGTCGTCGCGGTCGTCGTCTCTCGTGTCTCGTGTCTCGCGTTTTGCGTTTCGCCGCGCATAGGCGTTCGTCGCGCGCCACAGAGAGACCATGAGCGCGGATTCGAAGGCTGTGGCGGCGGCGTTGGCCACGCTCATCGCGCACGCGCCCGGCGCCACGCTGACGCACGATGACGGCCGCGACGGCGGTGCACACGAGAGCATTACGTGCGAAGAAACCGCCCACGTCGTCTCGTGGCCTCGCGGTGCGTTCGCGGAGGCGCGAGAGAGGGTGATGGAGTCCATGTCGACGCACTTGAGCGGACACAAGTACGCCAAGGCGGCCAAGGCCAAGGCGGATTTACGGGCGTTGGCGGAGTATGAACCGCATATTGTGCGATCGAAATATGTGGATAATATGGTGTTTTGTACGATTACGGGTACGCGGGTGAAGGCGACGGAGGAGGCGGTGGTGAGACACGCGAGCGGGAAGAAGTTTACGCTCGCGCACGCGACGGCGTTGAAGGATAAACTTGCGCCGAAAGTGGAGAAAGATCCGGTGGTTGAGGCGCAAGAGCTCGAGGCTTTGAAGGCGGAGCAAAAACAGCGCGAGGAGGCGAATAAGGCGGCGAAAGAAGCTCGTGAAAAGGCGCGAATTGAGGCTAAGATGAAAAAGCGAGAGGAGAAGAAGCGACGGCGCGACGAAGGCGGGTTCGACGAGACGATGGGGTGTTGGGTACCACCAAAGAGCGTTATTGATAGCGGCGATGAAGATGACGACGACAACGATAGCGAAGATGACGATGGTAGCGACGACGATGGGGACGATGAAGACATGGGCGAAGATTCGGGCGAAGATTTTGATTTCGATGAAGACGACGCATCCGACGAAGAAGACTTGATACCCACCGTCGTCGTCCCTGGATCGAGCAAACGAGCCAAGTTGGCGCTCGCGAAGAAACAATGATTAGCCACAGACTAGCACGCGCGCACGCGCGTATCATATTCAGCACGATACCGCGCGGTTCAATATTATTTACCAGACGCACATTTTATCATACGTCTCCTCACACGTCGCCACGCCGAACTTCTTTTCTCAACCTCGCGCATCGTCGTCGTCGACGACGCCATGCGCGTGGACGAACTGCGCACACCTCCTCTCGCGCTCGTGTGCGCGCTCGGTCGAGCAGATGTACAGCCCGAGCTCGCCGAAACGTTGAGGACGCGCGCGACGCCTCCGTTGGTGCTCGCGAGTCATCCAGCAATCGAAGACGCCCCACGTGTGCTCGTTCCGCGATTACGAAAGCGAGGGGTGAAACAACATTTGCGCACGCACGCGCACGGGGCGTCCGCGGCGCATGACGCACACGCTCGAGGGGTGAGCTCGAGAGCTGATCACGCGAACGCCGACGCGGCTTCGACGTCGGCGACGTCAAACGCGTCGTTATCCTCGCACCCAGACATCCGCGGCGCGCTTAAGCGCGATTGGTTACTCAAACACAAACAATCCAAACCCGCGGTGGTGATGGCGTTGCTTGATAACGACGTGCTCGATGGTTCTAGCGATGCGCGGGCGCAGCTCACGCGGTCGTTGGAAAAATTGTACGGCGCGGCGCACAACGCTGGAGCGTACGTGTGCGTGGTGTGTCTAGCCGCCGGCCCGGGGCTGCCCGAAGTGTTGCCCGAAGATAAAGCATCGATCATCCGAAAGTTGCTGAATATTGAAAATAGATCGATCGTGACTTTGAATACGGCGACGGCGCAAGGCCGTGAACACGGATGGAACAAGGCGATGAAAGTCGCGCAAGAATTGGCGATAAAGATGTACGGTGAGGAGTGCGATCGAATGACGGCTATGGTGGATGATCCAGGGTGTCCAGCAGTGCTGCGTGCGCGGTATGCGTTCAAGGCGGGGACGTATGCGGAATTTAGACAGGATTGGGTGACGGCGACAAAGCGCTATCGCACGGCGTACGAAGCGTTACCAGACGTACGCGCGGGCATGACGACGCAGGATATCATCGAAACCTTAGAAGTGAGTGAAGTCCTGCACGTGAAATTATGCGTACTGCTCTTGCATAGTGGCTCGCCAACGGAGGCGGTGCATCAGATCGAAAAGCACATGCGGCGATGGTCAAACGCCGCGTCGGCGCTCGGCCAAGAGGCGCTGCCTACATTTCATGAATGGCGCGCCAGGCAATACAATGTCTTTGGAGATTTGCTCGAGCATCGTTTACCAGCACCAGCGCCAGTAGGCACGCCTCGCACACACTTGCCGGCGTTTTATTTCCACGCCGCGGCGCAGTGTTCCATCGCTCGCCGGCTCGCGTTTGACTCTGTCGCGTTTGACTCAACCGCCGCGCCAATTGAGGATGTTAAAGTCGAGCTCGGTTCGTATGTAGGACAGTTAAAAATTGCCGGCACAGAAAACACGAGACTGACGCCCGAACAATACATGGCGTATTTGCGCGTAAAGGACACGCGAGAAACGATTTCGCGTGAGACGATTGAGCTCCTCACAAAGGCGCACGACCATTACAAGGAAAATTCCGCGGGCACCGCCGGCGGAAGGTCATTCGCTTCGCTCATCGCTGAGCTCGCGAATGAATACTTGCATGCTGGAGACTACAAGAGCGCGCGTAAGCTATTTACTACCGTGGCGGTCGTGTACCGTCGAGAAAGATGGACTGAATTGTTGTGCTCAGTGTTGTTACATTTGAAGACGTGCGCCAAGGCGTTGCGTGATGACGAGGCGTACTTATCCATATGTCTTGAGATGGCAGCCTTGAACGAAGGCGCAGCGAGCGAGCACGCGCCTGCAGCGTTTATCGCGGCATACGCGGCGATGAATGAACCGCGCAGCGGCGCCGCCGGCGGCGGCGGTGAAGACGAGGACGAGGACGAGGACGACGTAGCGCCGACGATTACGTGCGGTGACGGCCATCTCGACCGCGTTTTCATTCATAAAGCTGGCTTCTCCACCCTCGATTGCGTGCCAGGGGAACCCGTGAAATTTCACGTTGCTTTGATGTCTAACTTGGCGGGCGATTTAGACATTTCGCACATCGATGTCGACTTCACCGAAAGTGACGCGTACGAATGGAGTGACTCGCGTTCGCGAGTCTTGCGTTCGCGCGAGTGGTTGAGATTGTCGTTTGACATTATTCCAAAATGTGGGTATGTATGCGAGGCCACGTCGCTGACATTGACGACAAAAGCGGGGTATGAGTTCGTGATTCCGTTCACGGCGGATACGAGCGATTGCTCAACGTCGAGCGTAAATTACGAATCCTTGCCGGATTCGGTGCTCAAAATGAAAATTAAGACGCACACGTTGGACGTTCGAGACGCACCACCGCGAGCGACGATTACCATGCATACGCCCAATGGTTCAGCACTGGTTGGCGAGATGTCGCGCGTGGATATTACGGTGACGAGCGTCACCGACGAGCTCGAAGAAGCTGAATTGTTGTTGCACGTCACTGAGGATGACGAGCCGTCGTCCAACGTGCACATTCTGTCAAACACCACTGGCGATGTGATTCCCAATGGTAATATTGTCATCGGCGACGTAGCACTGCACGCTACTTGGACTGGAGCGGTGTGTTTGCGATGGAGCTCGGATGGTCCACCGGCGGCATTGCACGCGACGCTCACGGCTAAGCGTACTGGCGCCCGCATGACGGAGATGTTCAAGAATAACCCGAGGACAGCACCCGTTGAAAGCGTTACGCACGTGTCGTGTGATGCACCGTTCACGGTCAAACGTGCGTATTTACCATCGTACCGACAATCTCCGTTGGTTCTCCAAGGAGACAAGTGCTCGAAATCACCTCCGGTGGGCGTGATGCTCGCTACGCTTCATGTCGGCGGTCCGACGGAACTCACGCTAGACGACGTCAAGAGCAACGTCACAGGTGCACCAGATAAGGGCGTGACGCGGACAGATACGAACGACACCGTGACACTCAACGCGGGCGATGCATTTTTGCACGTCATTCCTTTACGTTCGCAGGATCACGGCGAGGATTCGGTGCGCGTTAAATGGCATCGAACGCACGGCGATTCAAAATCTCGCGACAAGGCGCCCACGGTGATTATCAACGAGTATGTCCTACCCGCGGTCATCGGATCGAAACCGCCGTTGACCGTTGAGCTCAAGTATCCACCAAAGCTGTTTCTTGGCGAGCCGTTTACGTACGAAGTGCGCGCATCCAACGCCACAACGGCGAGTTACGACGTTAAAGTCGCTGTCACCGACAGCACGGGATTCGTGTTCTCTGGCATAAAGCGCGCCACAATGTATGTTCCACCGCTCTCGTCCGCGTCATTCTACTTTTTGCTCGTCCCAATCGTCACGGGAAGCGCCGTCTTACCCGAGATGTCGCTCAGCGCCGAGCGTTTCGCGGCCAAATTCGTGCCACCCATTGAAAGCCGCAGGGTGTACGTGCGCCCGGCGTACTAGTAGTCGCAGTCGTTCCTCTGACTAGCAGAGCCCGAGTGAACTGCGTTGTAATTAGAAGACAAACATTTGGAACGGGACAAACACTCGCAGACGATTGTTATTACTTTGTACGCGTGGGTATTTGTATAAAAGTTATGGCTACCGTAGTTGATTACGCCCACGTGGACGACTCAATCCACGCGGTGACGCCCGTCTCCGTCGGCGACGCGATGACGACTTCACCATCCACATTATTAGCTCGAGACGTTTCGAGCATTGCGTCGGCGACGCGTGATGCCTTAAACGTACCCGCTGTGTCGTTTTCAATCTCCCCGCCGTGACCGCCGACGACGGCGAGCACCGTGGGACCTGCGCCAGACATGAAACATCCTGCCGCTCCCGCCTTCAATGCCGCGTCAATCAAGCTATCGAGCTTGAATGGCTTGCCACGAATCGGTTGATGAATCGTGTCTTGCGTGGCATAGGACAAAAGTTCTAAGTTACCCGTGGCAAAGGCGTTCACCAACAACCCGGCGCGGGAAATGTTAAACACGGCGTCTTGCACGCTCAATGTCGGAGACAACTGCGCGCGCGTCTCCGCCGTGAGCGACTTGAACTTGGGAATGAATAAAACAGTCTGCACATCTTTCGGGCAACTCACGCGCTGAGTGATCCATTGGTTATCGGTGTTAATACTGATTTGGAACCCTCCGTAAATAGCCGGAGCGACGTTATCCGGGTGCCCCTCGATGTCGCTCGCCAACTGCAACAAAATCTGCTTCGTGCGCGGTGCGTCCACGTCCTTGCCCCCGAGCGCAAGACCAGCCGCTAACCCACTCACTAATGCCGCACTACTGCTCCCTAATCCTCTCGCAGGCGGAATTCGATTCACGCTCGTAAATTTCAAGTTTCTCGGCAACGTCATCCCCGGCCTCGCCGCCTCAAAACCAACCTTCACCGCCTCATAAATCGCATTCGTCTCATCTCGCGGAAGCTCATCTTCACCCTCACCCTCGATGTCAATCCCAAAATCCCCGCGTTCGATGATCAAATCGTTTCTCACGTCCACGGCGAACCCAAAGCAATCGAACCCCGGGCCCATGTTTGCGCTCGTCGCCGGCACCGAAAGAATCAACCGCTCACCATCCTCCAGCGCGCAATCGCTCTTGTTCAGCACCCAAGGGTCGATATCCGTGCTCCAACGGTGATTCGCAATCTTTGACTTTAAGCTCGCGGCGCCGCCGCCCGCGGCGCAGCGCACGCCGGCGCGTTTTGTCGCCGCATTCGCAGTGGAGGGTTTGTCCCGACGCACGGCGTGCGCGCGCGTCGTGGCGGCGCTGTGTGCGAATGTGAGCGCCATGGGTGCTCGAGGCGAGTGCAAGAGCGCGCGCTGCGTCGCGGTCGCGCGCGTGACGACGGTTCGAGACGACGACGGCGGCGGCGTGTGACGACTGTGATTGTGCGTGAGCTGTTTGGGGGTCAAAAAGCGAATTGGCTCGCCAAGGCGTCTTCGGCGGCGCTCAGACGCGCAAAGTCGCTCGCTGTGATGGTGATACATGAATGAATAGTAATGCTATGAGGAAAAGTATAGTACAGTCGCGTGAAGGGGATCGGGCGCGCGGTGGCGCGGGCGCTACGCGCTGGATGAGGACGTTTGGGACGCGCTCGCCTCCTCCACGGCGACGACGGTGGATAATCGACGGCGTAAGGCATCCATGATCTCCGGATCTGCGTCCCATACGTGCTTCTCGACTTTGACAGACGTTGTGATGTCATCCGAGGCGTACCATAACGGGTCGATGCCCGCGCGAGCGCGATCATCGACGTTGAATGGTCCGCGCAACGCGTCTGGGGCGAGCTTTTCAATGTACGCTCGAAACGTCTTCGCCGCGACGGCTTCGCGTGAAGCCTCATCGAGCGTCTTCTCATCTAGCGCCGCACACACCGTGCGAAACCACGTGGCACCGACGGCGACGTGTCCGACTTCTTCGTCGGAAATTCTCCGTACGATTGCGGCGCTCCTCGGGTCGCCGAAACCGACAAGCCGTTCGGCGAGCCGCGGCCCGGCGTCCAATCCGCGCGCCTCTTGCATGCAAGGTACCACGGCGAGGCGCGCTAATGGATCATTCGCCGTCGCCTCCGCGCCTTCCCATAACACATCGTGCGCAACCATGTCGCCGTAGCGCACCCCAAGCTCATCTAAGCGCTGTAAACACCACAACAAATGTCTCGATTCATCGTCGGCGACGTGCGCAAAATCTATAAAAAATTGATCCGGCAGCGCTCCACGCAAAGATGCGTACCGTCCGATGGTGTCCCACGCTAAATCAATCGCATTCAACTCAATGTGCGCTAAATTATGCATCACATGTGCCACGCGGCCGAGCGGTGACGTCTTCGGGCTCGGCACCTCTTTCGGCGGCACCAACCTCGGCTCGGTGGGACGCGCCGGTTTCGCCGGCATCTCTCGCGCCCCGTCCCATCCTTCTCTCACAATCTCCAGCTCACCGCGTAGCAACGCTTTATACACGCCGTGCGACATCGCCGCCTTGGCGCGAGGATCCGCAGTGGCGACGATGTGACGCGCGGCGGATGCGACGCACGACGCCTCTGACGCCGCGCGCTCGCCCATCTCTCGCATGACGTTTACATCCCCTTCCACCGCGTCATTCGGCTCGTGCGCGCCATCGAGCGCACCCCAGCGTCGTCGGCCATCGATCGCCAGCGCACGCCAGCGCTCGAGCCCGATCCAGGGCGACGGCGCGACGATTTTATGTTGCTGATGCTGATGTTTTCGGCGGCGCATCGGTGCGCGTTCGTGCGCGTCGTGCGCGTCGTGCGCGCCGCTCGGCGCGGTCGCGCCGATGCGCGCGCGCGCGCGAGGATGCGCGCACGCGCGTCGCGTCGTCGCGCCGATGCGGGCGAGACGCATGGCGTGCGGCGGCGATGAATCGCGTCAGTGTGTGACGCATTCGCGCTCATGGACGACGAAGAACTTCGCGCATTGGCGCGCGAACGCGCCGTGCGAGCGCTCGCCGCGCGCGCGGGCGACGACGGTCGATTGCATGCGTTGTTGGAGAAGCGCGAGCGCGCGCGCGGTGGCGCGAGCGGCGGCGCAGGAGGGATGAATGCGACGAGCGGCATGTACTTTGATGAAGACGGCGCTCGCGACGCTGCAGCGGCGAGCGCGCGCGCGTCGCTGCCGATGAGCTTTGGGAAACAACCCACCGCGCACGGTGGCGGCGGCGGTGGCGCTGGCGGCGGCGGTGCGGCGGCGCAGGCTTGGGCGCGCGAGGCGATGAAACGTCGAGAAGACGAAGACGACGAAGACGACGAAGACGCTAGAAACGCGACGACGACGAACGCCGGGCGCAATGACGACGACGACGACGACGACGAGTCCAATTATGACGACGATGAGTACGAAGAAGACGCCATACCGATGTCGTCCGAGGCAATCATGGATGGTTTTAGAAAACCGGCGACGGCGTGCGCCGTGGACCGCTCGGGCATTCGTTGCGCGGCGGGTTCTTCCGACGGCGTCGTTCGCCTGTACGATTTCACTGGCATGAAGCGCGATTTACAAGCGTTTAGAACGCTCACGCCGCGCGAGGGGTACCCGGTGCACGCGATTGATTGGAGCCCGAGTGGGGACCAATTCGTCGTGGCGACGGGCGCGTCGCAAGCGACGGTGCACGACCGGGACGGCGTTGAACTCGGTGAATTCGACAAGGGCGACATGTACATTAGAGATTTAAAGAACACTAAAGGCCACGTCTCGGGTTTGACGGACGTGAAATGGAACCCGATCGATCGTGGTACGATTTGTACGGCTTCGGAGGATGGAAGCGCGCGGTTGTGGGATGTCAATTATTTAGGCGACGCGCGCGGCTCGCAAAAGGCGGTGTTAAAGCCGCAGTTGCTCAAACCTGGGCGCGTACACGTGACATCATGCGCGTATTCGCACGATGGCGATATGATTGCGTGCGGTGTGACCGATGGAAGCGTGCAGATTTTTACGTCGAAAGGGTCGGGGTATAAATCCGCCACCGTGGGCTTGGTGCTGCCGCCGTCGCAACAGTGTCATTTAGATAACCATTGGTCGTATAACGGGCGCCCGAGTCATTTATTCAAGACCGCACACCCAGTAGGCGAGGAAGTGACGTCTTTATCGTTCGCACGCGATGGCCGAACGTTGCTTTCGCGATGCGCGGATGGCACGCTCAACGTGTGGGACGTGCGCAACGTCAAGGCGCCGCTTAAACGGTTTGAAGATTTACCCACGCGCCACAGCGAAACCGTCGTCGGCTGGTCGCCAAATGACGTGTACTTTTACACTGGCGTCGATGCCGAGCGCGACGGGCGTGGAAACGCCATTCCTGGCGGGTTGTGTTTTTTCTCTCGCGAAAAGCTTGAAATGGTGCGCCGGGTGTCGACGCCGACGAATTGCATCGCCGCGACGTGGCACCCGAGGTTAAATCAAATCTTTGTCGGATGCGGCGATGCCAAAGGCGGAGAAATGCGCGTGCTGTATGACACGAAGACATCTCAAGGTGGCGTCATACCGGCGCTCGGGAAGCGCGTGCGTAAATCCAACGACGCCGATTTTGCACGCATTGACGTGCAAGAAATTTCCTACACCCCCAACGCCCTGCCTGCGTTCAAAGAACCAATGCCAGGGAAGCGCAAACTTGATGCTACTGACATTGCGCGGCAAGCGTTGAAGAAAACGCCGAAACAACCCAAGGCTGGGCAAGACAAGAATGGTATTTTGAGCGGCGGCACCGGCGGCACGTTGTTGACACAGCAAATCATGTTGAACAACGACCAGCTCGGCGAGAAGAATTGGATGACCATGGATGCGCGAGAAAGCATTTTGCGCCACGCCGAAGCGGCGGCGAAGAACCCAAAGTTCACCAAGCAGGCGTACGAGCAGACGCAGCCGACGCAGATTTGGAACACCGAAGACGAGGACGGCGCGGCTTCAGATTAGTGTGTAGCGAAAGAATTGATGTGGTAGTACAGCGGCTTTGCTTTGCTTTACATGTCTATCAGAATGAGTGTAGTTTAAAATCACACAACGGCGATGGTGGCGGCGACGTTAAAATTTCAACCATTTCGGTTTGCCTCCAGCCTTGAGCTTGTCCATGAGCTTTTGTTTCTTCTCCTCTGCGTTTGGCGGCACCGATGCCTCCGCTATCACAGCCTCTGTCTTTGTCATCACCTCTGGTGCAGGACGGACGGTTTTCTTCACAGGTCCACACGCCTGCGCGATAACTTGGTCGCTGAAAAGGGCGCGTTCGGCGTCTTCGCCCGAATTATATGTCGTCAATCCCGCCTTCACACCGACGCGCACACGCGCCGCCGGCGCTAATCCCGCATCTATAAGCGTCGTCGCATCACTCCGCGCGAATATGCGCTTCGGCGGCGTCACGAACACCTCCATCGTCGCCGCTACCGCCGGCGAGCGCGCAAACTTGGCTATAAAGTCATACATCGCCCGCGCGCTCTCGTCGGCGCCAAATAAACCTTCAATGATCAAATCACTCGGCGGTGGCGCCACAAAACGAATAATCGCATGCGTAGGTCGCTTCTTCTCCTTCGCCGCATTCTCTCGCATCTTCTTCGTCATCAATATCGGCTCCGCGGTTGAACGCTTGCTCATCGCGACGGCATCCGCGACGGTGAGCTCAAAAAACTCATCCGGGACATCCTCCGGTGGTGCCCCCGGCCCTTCGTCAATTTCAACCGCACGACGTATGACGCGATACTCGCGACCGATGGCGACGCCGCTGTTGACGCCGACGTCGTCCGCGACTGGCGCAGACGCCGACGCGTCGCGCCCTACGCTCGTCGACGCCTTGGTCACGGCGACCGTGGGCTTGACTTTCACCGCCTCTGCTCCCACGCTCGCGCTCGCGCACACGCGCTGCCGCACCTCAAACTTTGCCGTCGGCTTGAAATTCATCAACCGAAACGCCGTGCGCCGATCGCGATCGGCGACCGCGACGTTATCGACGATTAAATCCCAAATCACAGCATCGCCGTCATCACCACTGCTCACGCTCTTTGCCGTCGCCGTACGCGCCTTACGCGCAATCTCGCGCGCGATAACGTCCACGGGTGTCATCGGCGTAATGTCTATCACCACGCGCGCGCCCGCGAACGTCGCCGCGAACGTCGGCATCGCGTCAAACACTAACGTCATGGTGCGCCCTTCATTCAACGACGCGCACTCAATCGACGACCGCATCGTTGACGCTCATCCACTACATTCGCCGCGCGGGCGCATCGACGACACGCCTTCGCACACGCGCCGCACTCGCACGCCATGGGCACCAAGCTCGGCAAGCGCACGAAGAAGTTTACAAAGAAACATCTCGACGGTGAGCTCCGCCGCCGCAAAGTGGCCAAGGTTAAACGAAATCGCGCTTTAGGCGATGCGCGTAAGCGTCGAGCGCGCGGCGATGACGACGGTACGCATAGATGTGATGCGCATGCGCGCGTGTGCGCGGTGTCGGAGGCGCGGCGACGCGCGACGAGGACGCGTGCGGCGGTTGAGCCGCGCGCGCGAGGCGACGGCTGCGGCGGCTGGACGCGGGCGCTCGCGCGGGACGTCGCTGTATGTGCGCGCGGCGCGATCGCGCGCGATTGCGCGTTGACGATGTGCGTGTTGAGGTTTTGACTGACGTTGTGTACGCGTTGACGCGCGATCGGGTGCGGGTGTAGATTCTCAAGACTCTGGTGCAGAGGACGAGGACGAGGAGGTTTCGGGCGACGACGTCGAAGCGGATGGAAAGAAACGTTTAGAGGACATGTCCATCGATGAGTTCTTGAATCAAAGTGATTACGACGATGAGGATGATGATGAGGAGGAGAGTGATGGCGAGGACGAGGACGATGCGAGTGAGGAGGAGGGTGGTTCGGATTCCGACGAGGAGGACGAGGAGGAACCGGAATCGGAATCCGACGAGGAAGATGCGTCGGAGTCTGACGAGGATGTCATCAAGATGAATAAAGAAACGGCGGGATTGAAAAAGGCCGCGAGCTCACACAAGGCGGAGCTTGAAAAGTTAAAGGAAACTGATCCTGAGTTTTATGAGTTTTTAAAAGAGGAGGATGAAGAGTTGCTCGATTTCGACGACGACGACGACGAAGACGACGATCTTTCGGATGACGAAGACGGAGAAGACGACGACGATGACGCGAGAAAGAAGAAGAAGAAGAAAACGCGCACTATTACGAGTGAAATTGTGCAAAAGTTGTGCGATAATGCCGAAGGTGGACAATCACTCGGTGGCGCCAAGGCGTTGCTTCAAGCGTACCGCGCGGCGTGTCATTACGGCGACGACGAGAACGATGGCGACGAAGCGAGCGTTCGATTAGCTTCATCTAGTGCGTTTCACGAGCTTGTACAGTACACGCTGTCAAACGGAGACGACATTCTTCGCGGCTTGCTCGGTGTCGACGCGGAGACGGAGAATCAAGACGCGACGCGAGGCTTCAAGCCGCACGCCAACGCTCGGTGGAAAAAAGTTGAACCTCTGGCCAAGTCTTTCATAGGTAACACTTTGCATTTACTCGGCAACTTGACCGATGCAGAAATGACGGGCATGGTGCTCCGTCGACTGAATGTGTCTACGCCGTTCATGGCGACGTTTGAGCGTTTGACCAAGCGCGTCACGCGCGTCGCGTTGCACTGCTTTGGGAGCGGCGAACCATCCGTACGCGTACAGTCCATTTTACTTTTGCGCGCCATGGCGGTGACGTTACCGCCACCCGCGCTTGAACGCATTGCAAAGGGTGTTTATAGAACGTTTGCGTCAAACGCAAAATTCGTCAACGCCGACTCGGTGGAACATATTGCGTTCATGTCGACGTGCGTCGTGGAAATCTTTGGCCTCGACCACGCGCAGTCGTACCCGCTGGCGTTTACGTACATCCGGCAACTCGCGTCGCTCCTTCGCGGAGCGTTAACCGCAAAGAGCAAGGAGGCGTTTAGAAATGTTTATTGCTGGCAGTACGTCAATTGCTTGGAATGCTGGGAACGCGTGTTGAGCGCGCACGCCAAGGAGGAATCGTCGGCGTTGCGCCCGCTCGTGTACCCGTTGGCCCAAGTCGCCCTCGGCGCCGCGCGTTTGCTTCCGTCTGCGCGTTACGCCCCGCTTCGTTTACGCTTGGTGACGTTATTAAACCGCTTAGGCGCGAGCACGGGGAGATTCATCCCCATCGCGCCCTTATTGATGGAATTGCTCACCTTTAGCGAGCTCACCAAGCCGCCGCTCAGCGTCAAGTCGCACCCGCCGGATTTCACCCTCGTCTTGCGCCTCGCCAAACAAGATTTGCGCATTCCCGGCGTGCAGGATGTCATCGTAGAATCCACCATGGAAGCACTCGCCGAGCACTTGCATCAAAATGCCTATTCGCCGGCGTTTCCTGAGCTCGCGCACATCCCCACGCGCGAGTTGAAGAAATTTACAAAGACGATTACGGTGACGAGGTTTCGTAAGGCGGCACGCGCGGTGATTGAAGCCGCCGAGCGCACGAGCGATTGGGTCATTCGTAAACGCGATGCAGTGGATTTTGCACCCAAGGATTTAGCAAAGGTTGAAAACTTTTTACGCGAGGAAAAGGCGGAGAATAAGGCGCCGATTTCGCGTTTGACGAAGACGCTGCACGAAAAGGCGGCGCAACGCGTGGCGGCTCAACAAGCGACGGAGGTGACGATGACGCGGAATAAGAAGGGGTCTACGGGTGCGTCTGATAGCGAGGATGATGAAAACGTCGACGACGACGACGACGACGACGATGATGATGATGATGAAGGCGGACGCGGGGGCGGAGGAGATAGCGATGACGACGAAGACGCGGATGAATTCGGTGACGACGACAGCGACTCTGACCTCATCATTGACGGCGACGAGGCGCTAGCAGAAATGAAGGCCAGAAAGCGCGCCGCGTCCTCTGCGAGTGATCACGACGCCTTACGAGGCGACAACGACGTCGTTGAAGATTTCCAACTCTCCGACGACAGCGAGGACGAAAGCGACGAAGAGCCAAAGGCGAGCAAGCGACGGTCGGCGTCGGCGGCGGCTTCCACAAAGAAAAAGCGTCGGTACTAGAGTTAAAATCCGTTTGCAACATCATTGACACACACACAAGACAAGACAAGACGCGAGACAGCCGCTGCCGCCGCGCCGCCGTCGCTGCCGCCGCGTCTCCTCGCCTTCCAAAAAGTCCCTTCGTCTTCCCTCTCAAAAAAAACGCCCAAACGCGGGCGTCGCGCCTCATTCTTCCCCTCGCGCCCAAATGCGTCTCCGCGACGCACTCGCCATCTTCACCGCCTTCACACTCGTCGTCTCCATCCCCGTCACCACCACCGCCGCATGGCTCCCTGACGCAACCGCCATCCAACATCACAGCCGCGCGCTGCTCGGCTCGGCGGAGACCATCGAAGAAACGTACGGATGCCTCATCGAATCCCTCAACTGTAAACCCGGATTCAACTGGCAGATCATCTGCGACAAGCGTAACGCACAAAATGCCAGCGAATGTACGTGTCAGTGGTGCGCCGCGTACTGTTCGGTGGTGGAAGAGACGAATTATCAGTGCGGTTGGTACCCGTGCCTGGTGGACCCGGAAGGGATGTGGATTGAACAGGATTTCGGCTGCGGATGTCGCGTCGGAAACAGCACGTACGACCGCGACACAAACTGCGATTGCCGAGGCATTGGTACGAGCGATATTGGGTGTGGATGCGGGCATAATTGTATGCCGAATCCACCGCCGAATCCGCCGCCGAGTCCGCCGTCGAGTCCGCCGCCGCCGAATCCGCCGCCGAATCCACCGCCGAGTCCGCCGCCGCCGAATCCGCCGTCGAGTCCACCGCCGAATCCGCCGCCGCCGAATTCGCCGCCGAATCCGCCGCCGCCGAATCCGCCACCGAATCCCGCGCCGCCGAAACCGACGCGCGAGGATCGCATCGTGCGCGCGACAGCGACGCTCGTCGGCGCGCGCTCGAGCGCGTTCGGTGAAAGCTACCGTCGTGGGTTTCGTGCCGCCATCGCCAGCGTCGTTGGGACGATTGATGCTGATGCAGTCGATATCATTAGCGTCGCCGACGTGTACGCGAAGAAGCGCCGCCGAAGACGATTATTGACCAATGGACCCGTCGGGAGCGCCGCCGTCGACGTCGAGTACGCGGTGTACATTTACGATGATGTCAATGTCGATAATGACACGAGCTCGTCGACATCGGCGGCGGCTGTGGCGAGGCTGACGAACATTTCATCCGCGCTGCGCTCGGCGCCGCTCGGGGATGCGCTTCGAGCGCAAGGATTAACCGACGTGACATCCGCGTCGACGACGGTTCGCGCGCTCGCGGTGCCGCCGCCGCCGCCGCCACCGAATGCGCCCACGGATGTCGCGTTCGTCGGCGATGGCACCGGCGATGGGCTCGAGAGTCAAGTCCCGGCGCGGCCAGATTTCACCGTCGAAAGGCTCGCGGGGTTGTTCTCCGGCGCCGCCGCGATGTTGCTCGGTTCGCTGGCGTACCAGTACCGCGGTGACATTAAAGCCTACTTGATTGAAAGACACCAGAGACGACGCCGTCGACGGTCGTCGTCGTCAACGCCGTCGTCGTCGCCGTCGTCGTTAAAGATGCCGCGCGCGTCGAATGCGGACGGGGACGCGGCGAGCGCGTTTCTTCATAGCGCCGCGGGATTGTAAAGCCGAGCCGTCATGTAATGTAACGCATTTATACTCAGTAGGTACGAGTACGGTACGCGAGAGTCAACGTGAGAATGAAAATGAATTGAATTACAAAGTACGGATGAGTGTGCTTCTTGTGTGTGGTGGTGACGTGGGACGCGACGCGTCGCGTTGTGTCGTCGTCCAAAGAATATCCGAAGAAAAAAAATAATGATATATGGTACAGTACTGTACTGTTTCTGTTTACTGTTTAAAGCGCGCTCACTCGCCGCCGCGACGTCGATTATTCGCACCCATGGTGGCAAGAATTTCTTCCGGGGCGACATCCGCCGTCGCGGCTGTCGTCGCCGTCGCTACCGTCGTCATGGGCGCCGGCGCCGTAAACGCGGCGGTTGGAATCCCGCCGGCGGGAGGAAATCGTCCCGCCATAGTCGCGAACCAGCCGTGCGGATTGACGTGGGCGTAGGACGTCGCCGGATGCTGCGCGTGAAGCCCGAACGCTGGTGTCGCCGGCGCGAGATGTCCGAATGGATTGAGTCGCGCAGCGGTGGGCACGAATGCGCTCGACGCCATCGTCGCGCGGTTGACGGCGGGCATCCAGCCCTGCGCCGACGCCGCGCTCGCGCCCGACGCTTGCGGCCGAGCGCCGCTGCCGCTCTGCGTGCCGCTCGTCGACGGCGCCACGCTGGCTGGCATTGTCGTTTTACTCATCACGCCGTGTGCACCGCTCGGCGTCGCCACCGCCGCGGCGTTAAAGCCCATGCCTTGCAATTCGCTCATCCACTGTTGCATGAGTTGATGCTGCGTTGCTTGCACGCTCGCGAGCGTCGCCCCGGGCGCGCCGCCATCTCCAACTCTCGTCGCCGTGGACATTGAATTCCCACCAGTGGCGCCACCCGAGCCATCCGAGCCATCCGAGCCACCCGAGCCACCCGAGCCACCCGAGCCACCCGAGCCAGAGTCGTTGGAATCGTTGGAGCCGCGCGAGCGTCGGGCGAGCTTCATCGTCTTGACTTGTTCGCTCACCTCGCGCACGAGGGCGCTGGCGAGAAACGGAAGCTGCGTGGAAATGAGAGATGAAATCTCGCGCTGCGTCAAACCTTGCGCGACGGCGGCGGAAGCGACGGCAGAGATGGAAATACCGATGCGCCATCCGGTGGTTTTGGCCAACGTGACGGCGATTTCGACAGCTTCAGAGCTGTGACCGAGCGCGTTGAGGACGATTGAGGCGACATCCTCACCCGCGCGTGAAGCCACCAATCCAGCGTTATTCGCCGCATGGTCGACGTCGAAACCGACGACTTGGGTCATGAGAGTTAGAATTGCGCGTTGCATGCCGCTTTGGGCGTTTGCAGATGCGCTTTGGGCGTTTGCGCCGGGCAGGGGTGGGGCACCGACGGCGGCGGCGGTTGGGCCGCGGTCGACGTCGACGAGTCTGTACTCGTCATCGTCGTCGTCGCCGCCGCCGCCGCCTTCCCGCATTGGGCGGTCTTTGCGGCGGCCGCTACCCTTGGGTAAATTACGCAGCGTACCACCTTCGGTCCAGTAGCGTTGACACGAGCGGCAGTAATGTCGCGGTTGACTCAACACGCCGTTGTTGTAGTAGCAAAAGCGCGTCTGTTCAGATCCGCAACGCGCGCACGGCAAATGCGAGCCTTCACCCGATGGTTTGTCGTCGTGTGCCTTGTCTGTCGCCTTGGTCACACCCGACGTCTTTTCCACCTTGATACTGGGAAGATTCGATGTCGTCTTCATCGTCGCGCCGCCGCCTTGACCCGCTCGCGCGGGCGATTTCAACGCAGTCGCAGTCGGTGCTTCAAGTTTACCATCTGTACCGCTTTTACCACCCCCAACGCCGTCTTGTCGCGCTACGTCGCGCTTATCCATCGTGCTTTTCTCCTCTCCTTGCCTAGACGCGTCGCTTGAACCGTCATTGGAATTATCATTCGAGCCGTCGGCGGAGGTGCGCTTGCCGTCGGCGCCGCCGCCGCTCCCCGTCGTCATCATCGGCGTCGCTCCATTCGAGCCGTCTACGCCCGTCGTGCCTCCAGCCGTGACGGCCGCGCCTTCACCACTCGTCGTCGTCGTCGTCGTTGGACGCTTGGAACGATTATCCGGACCAGCGCGCGCGGCGCCGTAATACTCGGAAGCCTTTTCGTTGCCCGAATCCCCGCTCGATCTGGCGTCGGGATCTCTATCACTATTCGACCCTTTACGCCCATTCTGATCGTCGCTGCCTTCATTTGACCCCGCATGCGCGGCATCGCCTGAATCAGTATCCGTCGATGTCGACGGCGTTTGATGTCGCTTGACGCCGTGCGGCGCGCCGCCGTCGCCGCCGCCGCCATCCGCGGCTTGGCCCGCGACATCCCCAGTCACCACCCGACGCCTGATATCCTCCACACACATCGTCGGCGATATATGCATCATCTCAAGCACCTGTGCGAGTTTACTCAATGACGTCGGTTTGTCAACGTACCCGTCGAATGATTCACACTCCGATCGAGCCTTGATTTCCTCCTCGGGAATGCTCGTCACGGCGATGATGGGCATGCGCTTCCACGCCTGCTTTTGCTCCATCGCGCGAATCTCATTCACCGCCGAGTACCCATCCATCACAGGCATCATCAAATCCATCAAAATCCCCTGAATCCCCGCGTGATTTTCGCCATACAGTTTCACCGCCTCCTCGCCCTGACCCGCCTCCATGATGTTATACCCGAGTCGCCCGAGCTGCGAGCCGGAAATTTTCCGACAACTCGCCACGTCGTCCACAACCATGAGCGATTTCCCATGCATCAACGGCGTGATGTCCACCCGACGTCCACGCCCAGTATCATACGTCACCGCAGCAACAGTCGTCGTATCACCATCATACCCTCGTTCGCCATCGCGAACGCGACTCTCGTCGTTGGCTGAACTCGTCGACGCCGGCGCGTCCTCGCGCGTCGGCGTCAGCCCCGCCGCGCTCCGCCGCGTCGCCCGCGTCGGCGCCGCCACTCGCACCGCCATCGGCCCATCACTCTCACGGCTCGGTAACCGTCCTTCGGCGCGTAACAACACCAACGCCTCGCTCACCTGTACGACATTAAAAACCAAACCAAACGCGCATCCGTCAGTCTGCTGACTGGGCAACCCCAACCCCAAACCCATCGTGAATCACGCCGCCGCTCGCTCGCTCGCTCGCACGCACCTTATTCAACGCGAACGCCCCCGTGCGATGCGGGTCAACGACGCGAGATAATTTCTCCATCATATCCCCATCGCTCGCGTCCACGTGCGCGCCGAGCGCGCGCGCCAAGACGCCCACGCGCGCCGTGGGCACGCGCGCATTCGACCCCATGGCGCGGAACGCGCCCGCGACTTCGCGCGCGCTCGGTGACACCCCAGCGACGTCCGCGGCGGCGTCATCCGCGCGTGCGCGAGACATAATTAATCACCAACGCGTCACCGCGCTCGACGCCCGTCGCCCGTCGCCCGTCGCGTCGGCGTCCCGAGCGCGCGCGCGCGCCGCGACCGTCGCGCCAAAAAGCGCTTTTTCGCGACGCGCGCCGAATGAATGAATCGAATGAATCGATCCCCGCGACGCCGCCGTCGCGCGAACGTCGTCACGCGCGTTCACGCGATGCGATACGATGCGATGTAACCGAACACAGTCGTGTCTTTGACGTCGTCCGTCGTCCGTCGTCCGTCGTCACGCGCCGCGTGCAATGCGGACCCTCGCGACGTCGCGGTCGAACGCTTTTTATGGATATACAATAAAACGCAGATCGCGCGACGTGATCTCGTACTCGAGCATATCGCACGCCCATGTGCGCGCGCGCGCGTCGTTCGATCGAGAGACACCCGCGCGCGCGATCGCGATCGCGATCGCGACCACGAATGTCCCGCGGTTTCCTTGGCCACGAGACGTTGACGGGGTATACGTATTCGAGACGTACGTTGTGCTGTGTGGGGTATTTATATCGTGTGATATACATGGTACCGGAGGTATGTGTAGTATTGAGTAGGTATTAAGGGTATATACTGTGGATATGGTATATTTATGGTGTGTGATATACATGGTGCGGGGGGCATGCGTCGTGTATTGAGTGAGTATACGAAGTATGCATACGTATGTCAAAGTCTGACATTGGTGGCGCGTCATGTTTTGGAGTTATGTTTCCATACTAACTAACACCGAAGGGTATATAACGTGTATGCATATGTATGTCGCCTGCGCCGGGGGCATGTAAAACCACGATGACGGATTTTCTTGTTTTTGCCCTGCGCCGCCGAGCCCCGGCGTCCTCGGTCGCATCGCCGCACACGTCGCCCGTTCGCGACCGACGCCCGCGGACGACGACGGGGGTCGAGCATCATGGCGCCCACCGCGTTCACCCCGCGCGCCGATCCGTTGCGCGAGCTCTTGGACGCGGTGGATGACGAGCTCGCGGCGTACGTGCGGCGCAAGTTTCCCGATGAAGCTCGAGAGAGTTTCCCTCGCGCCGTGCGCACGAAAGCCGCGGATTGCTGCGTGCAATGGGCGCAGTTTGCATCGAAGCGGAAGATGAATCCGGCGGCGCTCGCGATGGAGGTGGCGACGGAGTTTCAGGCGGAGTTGGACGCGCGCGCGAATGCTGGGGAGACGCGAGGGACGATCGTGTCGTGCGCGGCGGCTGGAGTGTACTTGAACATGTCTTTGAACCGTCCGAAGGTGTTTGAGATGGCGTTGCGTAGTGTGGCGAGTCAGGGCGAGACGTTTGGGCACACGGATGCGGCCAAGGGGAAGCGGGTGATTATTGAGCACACGTCGTCCAACCCGAACGCGCCGTTGCACATAGGCAACTTGAGAAACGTTATGATCGGCGCTCACTTGGCGCGATTGATGAAGGCGTGTGGACACGATGCGAAAGAGGCGTTTTATGTCAATGATTTGGGTGCGCAAATCGGTTTGACGGCGTTGGCGTACACGCGAGTGTACGACAAGTTGGAGCCGTACATGAAGATTGACCACTGGATCGGCGCCATGTACGCGGTGATGAATACGTGCCAAGAGTTGCAACAAGTTGGCGTCAAGCCTGGTGATCTCGAGGTGCGTGCGGTGTTTTGATGCTCTAGTCCAGTCGAAATTTCGAGCCCAACCGACAACGGCTATGATTAATGTGTTTTTTAACTCTCTTTCTTACGTTTACACCGTGGAGAAAAACCATATTCACCTCTGACAATATGAGCCGTCTTTACTAGCGAAGACGTGTGTACAATCGCGCGACATGAAATCGTGTACTGACTGTGTTATTTTCTTTCGTGTGTCATTCATATTGTATCACAGGATGCGTGCAAGGCGGGTAAAGACGCCGTAGACGCGTTGATGCAAAAGTCGCTCGCCGCCGTCGCCGGGGATGAAAAGAAAACCAAGGGCGTCGAAGAGTACTTTGACATTTACCAAGATTTGCGCGAACGCTTTGAAAAGATGATGATCGTCATGCTCGAAGACATTCGCACGATTGATGACATCAAGGTTGAGGCGGGTAAATTGAACTTGGCGTACGAACAGCAAGAGCCGTGGGCGATTAAAATTTTCCGCAAAATGGTGTGCGATTGCTTGACGGGCGTGCAGCAAACGCTGAGTACGTACGGCGTGCAGCACGATCGATTTGACTTTGAATCTGAGCTCGGCTGGGAGGGTTCGAACGCCAAGGTGTTGGAAATCATGCAAAATAGCGACTATTACGTGCCGCAGACGCAGTGCAACGACAAGGGCGTGCCGCAAGGCGCGTACTTGGACATGTCTGGGTTCATCACCGACATGGGATTTAAAATTGGCAAGGGCGGGTACCAAAAAGATTACCCACCGCTGTACGTGTTGCGCCCCGACGGGTCGACGCTGTACACCTACCGTGACATTGTGTATTCGTTCAAAAAAGCGTCAATGAGCGATTTGATTTTGAATATTATTTGCAGTGAGCAAGACTTGGCGCAACAAAAGGTTTCGCTCGCGATGGCGATGATGAACCCCGAGATGGAGGGGCGACAATACCACTTGTCATACGACTTGGTGAAATTAACCACGGGTAAGATGAGCGGTCGACGAGGGCGTTATCTGTTAGCCGATGACTTGTACGATGACTTGAAGACGGTCATTCGTGAAAAGATGGAGAAAAAGTACAAGGAAAAGGGTGAAGACGTCTCCAAGGAAATGTTCGACGAGGTGACGCACGAAGTGAGCACGGCGGCGATGAAGTACGCGTTGTTGTCGGTGTCATGCATGACGCAAATCAACTTTGATATCGCCAAGATTACCGACTTTGAAGACGCGTCGGCGCCGTTCATCTTGTACAACTCTACGCGTTTGACGTCTGTCATTCGCAAGTTTGAAGAGCGCTCGGCGCCTGGCGGTCCGTTGCCCGAATTATGCTCTCTCGACGACGTCGACTACACCAAGCTCGACGATGACCGCGAATGGGCGTTATTATTAGACTTTGTCTTGCCCTTCGCGTCGATGATTTGCGACTCCGCCATGCCGCCGTTACCCAAACCGCCCGCCTTGCCCTCCTACGGCATGCACCGCGTGTGCGACTTCTTGAACATGTTCGTCCGCGCCTTGAGCGGTTACTACGGCCCCGCTGGCGTTCGCATCTTACCCGTGCAGTCTCAGCTCGACCAAGGCTTCACCGACTTTGCCGCCATGCACGCGCGCGTGCACGCCTGCAAGGCGTTCAAGCAAGTCATCGACAACGGCTTGCGCTTGCTCATGATTGAACCTCTCGAACGCATGTAATGCTTCATCACACGTCTTCAAAAATGCTTTTCGCACCACGCACGTATGCGCTGTGTCCACCAGCGACGCCCAATCGTCGACCCGAGCGACGGTCCGCCCGCGCCCGCGCGCCCAGCGACATGTCACGCCACCAATGTATACACGCGCCACATCACCCAACGCCCGATCGCAGACCCCCGCAGACGTCCTTCCACGACGCGCGAAAGGAGACAGTCGCGATGCAAATTTTCGTCAAGACTTGTACGTAACGATGCGCACGAACATCCGCGTCGCATTGGCGACGACGACGCGCGGCGACGGCACCGGGCGCGCGCGAACGGTGATCTCGAATTCGCCGCTAGGGCTTACGGCCACGACGTCGGACGTCCATGATGCGACCGCGACGCCGCGCGCGATGTGTGCGCGTGACTGACGATGCGGTGATTTTTTGACGCGAATAGTGACGGGTAAGACCATTACGTTGGAGGTGGAGTCTTCGGACACCATCGATAACGTCAAGGCGAAGATCCAAGACAAAGAAGGTGCGTGACGATGGCCAAGACCTAGCTCGCGCGCGCGTTGAGTTTCGGGGCTGTGTGCCACGGGGAGCGTGCATCGCGGGCGTTTCGATGGTGATGTGGCGTTTGGAACGCGTGTGCGTGTGCGGTGTCGGCGCATGGAGGCGCTGGGCGCGGTATCGGGCGTCGGGTAGGGCGTCGAGCGCGGAACGCGTAACCCTCTCGTCGAAGCGCGGCGTCGACGATTGAGAAAAATTCCAGGGACTGACCTCTCGATGCGTTCTTCGTGTTTGATGATAATAATAGGTATCCCGCCGGATCAGCAACGTTTGATCTTCGCGGGTAAGCAGCTTGAAGATGGCCGTACGTTGGCGGACTACAACATTCAAAAGGAGTCTACGCTCCACTTGGTGTTGCGTCTCCGCGGTGGTATCATCGAGCCGTCCCTTCTCGTGTTGGCGCGTAAGACCAACGTAGACCGTGCTGTGTGCCGCAAGTACGTACTTTTTTCTTGTTCGAGCGACGACCGTGTTACTACTCGACTGGGTGGCGATCTCATTCACGACGATGACGGGTTTGGATTCGTCCAACGACAATGCGTTAACCGCGTCGAGCGTTTCCACCCGAAATCTGAATACCCGTCACTCCATTCACTTTGCCACCGATGGAAATCTACTACTCAACGGTGGTCATTCGCGTGTGATACATTTATTCAGTCGTGTGGTCCATTTTTGGCTTTCCCGTCCACGTGACTGACTGATTGTTTTTTTTTTCCTGATACGTAGGTGCTATGCTCGCTTGCCTCCCAGAGCGAAGAACTGCAGAAAGAAGAGCTGCGGTCACTCTCCGTACTTGCGCTTGAAGAAGAAGCTCAAGTAATCGGGAACTCAATTGCGTCGAGAGCCGCCGCTGCGAAGTGGGCGCATCGAGTAGTTAGCAATACACGTGCGTGTGTGGTTTTCATTTAGCCGAGTGACTTGTAATGGTGAACTATACACGTATATGGCACGAAAATGTCTCAGAAGATTAACGCGTTTTGTACTCGTCATCATGAAGAAGAAGAAATATCTATTTCATATCTAGGAGCTGTCGTTGTTCCAATACCTACGGCGATGAGCCGCCGAAACGAATCGTCGCGGCTAACATGATGTGGTCGCTCGGCTCGGTTTCAGCCGGGAACGGACCCTTGACGTCGTCGCGGTGCGGGAGTTCGAGAACATCGACGACATCGATATCGTCAGTGACGAAAATGTAATCCAACGTGTCGATGAAAGGCTCGTCATCCTTGATTTGCGCGTTGTTTGTAAAGTTTGGCTCTTCGCCGTTGACGCGCGCGTACGCGCTCTCCATCTTCTTCGCTGGCTTGACGTTGAAGGGTTCACCCTTGTACCCTTCGGGCATGACGGGATATGCCTCGTGAGATTCGTCTAAATCACCCGTGGTGATGAGCGTATGACCCGCATCGCCGGGTTTCAGATTAAAGTCGCCCATGAGGACGACTGGCAATCCGGCGCTCTGGTTGAGCGCGTACTGCGCGGCGATTCCAGCGTGAATCGTCATCACGCGACGATCAGCGGCAGTGCGAAACATACACGGCATATGATACGTACACACACCAAACTTTGCATTCGTCTTCTTACACGTCAACGTGGCGTACAAGATGGAATTGAAACGCCCGCGCGCCGTCTGCCATTCGTCGCTTGGCGGGCGATAATCCGTCAACTTGCGCCAAATCGACACCGGCATCTTCAACACGTTCACCACAGGGTTCAAAATCCCAAAATCCTTATCCTTTTTTTTCACTTGCGGAAACTTTACAGTGTCGCTCAAGCGCGAAATGTCGCTCGTCGTCACCTCGTACGCGTCCAGCGGCACCGCCAACCCGACGCCCATGTAATTATTAAACGGCTTACCATACAACGACACCACAAAATGATAACCCTTCGCCGCAAAGTACGCGTGCAAAGGTCCCGCCCACGACATGCTCACCTCCTGTAACCCCACCACGGCGCGTCGCGCCGTCTCAGCGTCCAACTTGGCCATGACCCGCCCGAGCCGCACATCCGCATCCAAGTTCTCCGCGTCGCAGTGCGTGAAATACCCCGGATCCGCCAAGTGCGAGCTCAGCACGTTATACGTCACCACCCGCGCCATCGCCTGCTCCACCGACGACGTCGACGCCGCCGTCATCACCCCTCGAACCGCCGTCGATGACGATCGACGTTCAAACCGACCCCGCGAAAGCCGATGCGGCGCCGCAACGCCCGCCAAGCGCCGCGCACACCTCGCCGACGACGACGCAGACGACGCAGACACGCGCACCGCGCTCGTCGCCGCCACCGTCGTCGATGCGATCGCTCGGTGCGTCGCCCGCGCGAGCATGGATGTGCCGCGCCACATCGCGACGCAATCGCACTCGACATGTCCGCCGACGCCTTCGACGTCCACCGTCGTCGGCGCCGGCGCCGGTGGCGCGTCAGCGCGACATCGCTGCGCGCACGCGCGTTTGCCGTCGTCGCGTTCGCGCACTTGGCGGCGACGACGACGCGGACGACGTGGATGGGATCGTCGTGGGTAACACCCATGATTGGTGTTGACGCGAGTGACTACCACGCGACGGATTCACTGGCGCTGTCGAACGCGTTCGAGCGCGCGCACGAGCGGGCGAATCGGCGGGAGGTGTCGGTGCACGAGACGGCGCACGCGGAGGTGAGCGCGATCGGTGCGGGAGGGGTGTTGAGAGACGACGGGGCGAGGCGGGACGCCGCGCGCGGGGCGTTGACGCGGTTGGCGTCGAGAGCCAAGGCGCGTGCGGTGGCGCTGGAGAGTGATAGGCATGATGATGATGATAATGTCGTGATGCAGAGAGCGGCGGCGAGAGAGGAGTATGCGTTGTTGCATCGCGCGCTCATGTCGGTCGAGGTTGATGAGGAGGAGGTTGAGCGTTCACAGCGCGCGAGCTCGAGTCCCAGACGCGCGGCGTTGGGCGAACCACAAGCGTCGTCGTCGTGGTTGGATTTTAGCGATGGATTATTAGAGTCTATCAAGATGCATGGCTTGCCGGGTGGTGGCGGTCGCCCGGCGATGGCGAGCAAAGACGAGGTTGACGAGGCGACTCAAATCGCGACGTGGCGAAATCGCGCTCGCCAATCGTCGACGATGAAGACACGAACGCACCGCGATGCGAAGGAACGTCTTGCACCAAACCGCGCGTGGTTTGCCGCCAAGCCGAAACAGCCTGATGTGTACTGGGATGTGGATTTAGAAAAGATTCAACGCGCGCGAGAAACTGTCGCCGCTCGAGCCGTCGAACAAGGCGGGACTAATTTCGATTTCGAAATCACAGACATGCCCATCGTGGCAAAGTCTTCGACGACGTCGAAACGCGCCGCTGCGCTCGGAGCGGCGGCGACGACGACGACGACAGACGACGACGACGAGAATACAGTAGCGAAAAAAGAAGAAGACGCGTCCGAAGCCAACGCGGCAAATGGGACGGCGGTCTACACCTCTGAAGATGCGCTGGACGCCTTCAAAGCCGACGACGGAACAATCCATGGTTTTTCCAATATGTTGGAAGAGTGGACGAAGAAAGCGGTCGCGCACGTTGATAAGGTGGCGACCAAGGCGCGACGGACGGCGTCGTACGTATCTGAAAAAGCCATCGCCGCCGAGGAGGATTTACTCATGAAGCACATTGACGTCAAATTCTACGTCGATTTCGCCGACCCTCGATCGCTAGAGGCGTTGCTTGGACCGTATGAACGTTTGAGTTCGAACAAACTCGGACCAGTGCGGTGGGCAGTGGTCCCATTTGTCAACGTCGGACAAGCGCACAACGCCACGGTGAATTGCTTGTACAATGGCCACGCCAGACATTTAAGTTGCACCGCAAACGTGATCGCGGCGTGCGCGGCGCAAAACTTACACGAGTTTCCGGATGCCATGCGGGCGTTTACGAGTTGCTATGGCGTGCAATTGCTCAAGCTCGAAAGCCAACAAGCATTTACGTTTGGTCGACACGAAGCGGCGTTGAGCAACGCACAGGGACAATGTTGTCGAGCGGTGACGAGTGCGTTAGACGCGCTTGATGCCAACGCAACGATGCCGTCAAAAAGTGGAGCTGAAATGTGCCAGGCGCAAAGCGAATGCGCGATGCTTGGCTCTGGATACGATTTTCTCGTCGCGAACGGCATCGAGCTCGGTTCGGCGGAGCCGCGATACAAATTCCTCCCGTGGGTCACCATCGATGATAAGCCGGCATGTAAGCACAAGTGCAATTTGCAGTCGACCTTGCGTAGGAAAATTTGTGCCATGCGCACGACGTTACCCGCAGATTGTCCGAAATTCCCATGGGCGCAAGCGTGGTACGACGAGCCCGAGGTGTCGTTTGGCGGTTTAGCCGTGGTTTCCGCGGCGGTTATTTTCGTCACCGTTTCCGCGTTCGTGCTTATGCGCGAAGCGGGATTAAAACCATTGGGGCTATTTGGCGGTGAAAAGAAAACCGGCAGCGGTGCCACGAGCGGCGAACGCGCCGAGTTGCTGCCAAAGTGAGACCAAAAGTAAAACAATACCTAGGTAGCCTTGTATTTTTTATTCATTCAAAGTTTAGCTACACAACAACATTACTAGTACAGCACCCCTCCGGCAGCCTCGAAAGCATCCTTGTGCTCGTTTGGAACCAAGTCACCAACCGTGATGAGTTCGAACGGCGGAGAAGGCTCGTCTAAGACGCGTCGCCAGGCGTTGGCGTCGAATTGGCGTTGCGAAAACGCCGTGTCTAAAAATTCCCCATTTGCGTCTACGATATCCTGAATCGGCCCACGCGAGACCGTTATCCAGTGCGTGTCGCCTCTAATTTCACTGGATTCTACTATAGGCGGGAACGCATGCATATGAAACGACCAATCATCGCGCGGTTTCCCATCCAGCGTCACTCTCGCCGTCGACGTTGCTTCGTCAATGGCAAACTCGCATCGTCTCAAATCCATCGCTAATCCAACCCCAATCGCCTTCACCATTGCCTCCTTCAAGCTCCAATGTCTGCGAAATAAATCCTCACCCGCTCTTTCGCCATCGCGCACAGTCTTGGCGCGAATCGCCGTAATTTCTCTATCAGTCAGCGTCATCGAAAACGTTCGTAACAACGCCTCCACGTCCCGCTCGGCGCGTCCATTACCCCCAATCGCACGTACCTGCCCAGGCGCGGCGACGTCAACCCCCACCACCGCGTGCGTCTCACTCGCGAGCACCACATAATCGCCCTCATGGCTGACGTTAAAGTTGAAATTCGGCGCTCGCGCGCTCGCCAGCGACGTCGCGTAAAACGGTTTAGCACCCTTGGTTCGCTTGACATGTAAATCCTCCATTCGCAGCTTATTCTTCGCGCCATCCATCGATGCAAGCGCGCGTAATATAGCGCAACGCACCAGCAACCGCGACAACACCGCGCGCTTGCGGTCGGCAAAGTGTTTAAAGCGCGCCACGTCTTCGCGTTCACGCAGAGGCAGCAGCGAGAGGATGAAATTAAACTCTTCGTCGTCTGGATTCCACGTCGACGCGTTGACGCACCATCGCAGGGCGAGTGAATCTTGTGATGATGCGTGCGTCATGGTTTGCGCGCGCGTTCGGGCGCACGCGCGCGTTCGGGCGCGCGCTGTGGTGTGAAGTTTGAAGACGAAGGCGTTTCGCCGAGCGTTTTTTAGCGATGCGAATGTCGAATGTGACTTCTTCTGTTTCGGGACGGCGAATTGCGACGACGGGGAACGCGTTTCGGAAGCTATTAGCATTTAAAAAATATTACAACAGTCGAGTGTTCGTGTGTCTGTGTGTACGGTACCTATGTGTGCCTTCTATCTATATCTTTCTCTCTCTCTCTCTAAATGTCGCCGTTGAGAATATCGCGACGAATCTTCGCCATCTTTGTGCCCATAAAGTGTAAGTTATGCTCGCTCGCCAGCGTCCACGCGAGTGGTTCATTCGCCTTGTCGAGATGGTTTAAATACCCCAGCGAATGGTTGGCGCATAGCGTACACGCGCACTCGTAGCATGCGGGTTCGAGCGTCGTTTTAAACTCAGCGCGTCTAAAATTAATTTTACCACGCGTGTGCGTGAACAGCGTGCCGTGCCTCGCCACTTGCGTGGGGTAGCACGAATCAAACGTGTCCACGCCCAGCGTCACTGCGCGCTCGATGCTACCGACGTCCGCGATGCCTAATAAATGATTGGGCTTGTCTCGAGGTAACTTGGGCATGAGAAACGACAACAAATCGATGAGCTCATTCGAATCCCGTCCGAGCGAACCACCGATGGCTAAACCGTCATAAGGTAAGCTCGACAGATATTCCACGCTGAGCGTGCGCAATTCGCGATTCACTCCGCCATGAATCACCCCGTACATCGCTTGCTGTCGCATGTCTGCTAAATGCGCGCGCAACGAACGCGCCATCCATCGATGCGACCGAAACACGCTCTGCGCGAGCACCTCATCGCTGATATCATACGGTGGCAACTCATCGAGTGGGATTATTATATCCGCCCCGAGCTTTTTCTGCGCCTCCACGCTGCTCTCAGGTGTGAGAAATATCTTTGAGCCGTCTCGATAGCTCTTAAACAGCGCCCCGCGTTCATCCACGCGCAACAATAAATTCTCCCGCTTGTGCTTTGTCTTATTCCTACTCTTCAGTTCGCGCACGCGTGGCGACGATGGCTTTCCATCGTCATCCTCATCGTCGGCATCCATGCCGAGAGAAAATACTTGAAACCCGCCGCTGTCGGTTATCAAAGGCGCGTTTCGCCCCATCATGGAATGCAATCCCCCGAACCCGTCGCCCACGACATCCGCCCCGGGCGTGAGCAACAAGTGATACGTATTGGCAAACATCAAATCTATCCCCGCCTCGCGCAGCACGTCGTGCTTCACCGCCTTGAGCGCGGCGTTCGTGCCGACCGCCACGTACCCAGGCGTGTGAATGTCCCCGTGCGGCGTTCGTATCACCCCCACGCGCGCGCGCGAGCGCTTCGACGCATAAATCTCCTCGTACGCAAAGAATGGTTTCTTTTCAAACGGCGCAAACGTCGACGCCTCGGGCGGCGGCTCGAGCGCGGGCGAAAAGAGCGACGATGTCGCGCGCACGCGTAACCGCCAGTGGTGCTGGCGCGCGACGATGCGCGCGCGATGCGCCACCATCGCGCCGTGTGCGACGTCGCGAAGCATGGGGAAATATGTGCAATAAATAGTGCGCACGGCACCGCGCGCGCCGAGCGCGTGACGGCGCGTCGAGGCGTCGGTGCGGCGTCGTATGACGTCGACGGCGCATGCCGTTTAAACGTCACTTGTCGGCACGCACACGCACGCACACGCGTACGACGACGACGATGCAAGCCGAGGCGAGCGAGCGCGCACAGCACGCACAAGAATACGCCACGCATACTGACGATGCGTTTCACGCCGGTCCGACGCCGATCGCGGCGTTAGAGGTGCGTCACCTTGGCCCGCGATTCGATCGCGACAGCTCGATGCGATGCGCGATTTAAAAAATCACACCTCTGATGCGCGACGCGACCGCGCGTTCGCGTTTCGCGTCGCGCGCACCGCTCGGCGATGAGTTCTCGCGTGTGTTTTTCCCGCACTCACGGTGTGTGCGCGCGCAGGAGAGCGGCGTGGCGGCGTCGGATGTGAAAAAGCTTCAGGAGGCTGGGGTGCACACGGTGGAAGGCTTGGCGCACGCGTCGAGAAAGTTTTTGCAGACGATTAAGGGTTTGAGCGAGCAAAAGGTGGAGAAGTTGAAAGGCATAGGTGCGTGTGTGGTGTTGTGTCGTTCGAGCGCGCGCGCGTGGCGGGCATCGAGAGTTGCGCGGAGGGACGCGGGTTCGGGTGCCGGGTTTGAAAGCGAGCACCGCGCGGATGCACGCGTGACTTTTGACTGACGAGCGACGCGTGATTTGCGCACGCACAGCGGCGAATCTCGTACCGGCTGGGTTTACCACGGCGACGATGATCGAAGCCGCGAGACGAGACGTGATCTTTATCACCACGGGTTCGTCCAAGGTGGATGAGCTGTTACAAGGCGGGATTGAGAGCGGGAGCGTGACCGAGGTGTACGGGGAGTTTCGCACCGGGAAGACGCAATTGATGCACACACTCGCGGTGACGTGTCAGTTGCCGATTGAGAACGGTGGCGGTGAGGGCAAATGTTTGTACATCGATACCGAGGGCACGTTTCGTCCTCAGCGTTTGATTCAGATTGCCGAACGGTTTGGGATGGATCCCGGTCCAGTGCTCGACAACGTGGCGTACGCCAAGGCGCATAACACCGAACATCAGAGCGAGCTTCTCGTCGCTGCGGCGGGTATGATGGCTGAAAGTCGCTTTGCGTTGATCATTGTCGATTCTGTGACGAATTTATACCGTACCGAATACGAAGGACGCGGAGAGCTCAGCGCGCGCCAGATGCACTTGGGCAAGTTTTTGCGCCAACTCGCGCGCATCGCCGACGAGTTTGGCGTCGCCGTGATCGTCACCAACCAAGTCGTCGCCAACCCTGAAGGTGGACCATTTGCCGGTGCGAATGCGTTGAAGCCTATCGGTGGGAACATCATGGCGCACGCGAGCACGACGAGATTGGCACTGAGAAAGGGCCGAGGCGAGAACAGAGTGATGAAAATTGCGTGCTCGCCAATCTTACCCGAAGCCGAGGCGCAGTTTAGCATCTCGGAGTTTGGCATCGAAGACGCGAAAGACTAATTTCAATTGCACGTGTTCGCCTTGGGAGAACTGAAGACGGCGATGCAGACGAGGAGAACGCTCTTGCGAATGAACAGAGCTCTTTGTCGCCGTGGACGCGCCGACCACCTCTCGTAGCTCGCGTTTGTAGTATACATTATGACTTATCCATCCCACGTGCGTGCGAAAGCATTGATAGTAATTACAAGCGTTATTTGGTTTCGGATGCTACATCCGTGCGCGCATACCGTCGAATACATAGATGCGTACCGTCGACGTTCAACGCGCGAGCGCCGAGCCGACCGTCGTCAAGGCCGTCATCGCAAAGTCGTAGAGTACCACGCCAAGCCAATGGCTATGACACATCCAGCGATGATTTGATACTTGTACTTGGTGGTGTAATCGTACGGCTCGGGCGCTTCGCCGCCGTACTCGGCTTCTAGAGATTTCTCGCGGCGTTTCCCCGACGCCCCTGACTTTGACTTCGCGGACGACGACCACTTGTCGCTATACGGCACGTACGCGTCTGGATTCTTCAATAACGGCACTTCCACGCGTTCATTCGCCGCAATCTCCATCTTTGGCGCTTCTAATATAAATTTCAACTCTTCAGCTTGCTTTTTCACCGACCGTTCGGGGTGCATGGCGACCAAGTACTTGTAAATCTCCAACGCCTGCTCTCCTCGTCCGCACGCATCGAGCGCGATGGCTTTATAAATCTGAATCTTTCCGCCCAACAAACTTGTTTCGCTCGTCTCTTCCGCGGCGGCGTCGAAATATTTAACTGCGTCAATGTATAATCCACGAGAGTACGCGTATACGCCCCCGTCGTACAACTTTGTCGCCGCTAATATCTCCCCTCTCAACGTCTTAGCGTTGGATTCGAGCTTTTCCGCAATCTTCTCTGCGTATATCTTCTGCGCCTCGGGGACATCCTTCATGGAGTCGTAGCCGAGCGCTTTGGCGACGAGCACGTCGGTTTCCGCGCCAGCTTCAAACGCCTCAACAAACCTCTGTGTGGCGCGGAGCACCGCCGCCGCGGACGCCCCTTGCGGCACCAGTGCCTGACGCACTTCGTTTAATAGCGCCTTGGACGTGTTGCCGTTTTTGGACGTCGTGGCGACGGGTTTGGAGGCGATAACGGCGTCGTCCGCGCGTCTCGCCGGGACAGCGGGCGCGGCGTCGCCGTCCTCCGTCGCCGCGCTCCGCGTCGAACGAGCGCATCGGCGGCGGGAGATGTTCGCACGTGGAGTGTATGCTACGAATGTGGGCGCGCGCGGGGTGGCGATGAGGCGCGCCGACATGACGGCGCGCGCGCCGCCGAGTGAGGCGTGTATCCGTAAGAGACGCGCTCTCGAGCTACATGGATTGATTCAATTGTATTACTTTGCGTCTCCCGGTAACGCGATGCGCGGCTTGCGCTGACGCTTTTTCTTTGGCTCCTGCTCGTCAGCGTGCGCTGACTTGCGCTTGCCGTCTTCTCCGGCGTCTTTTACGCCAAAGATTTGACCGCTAGCGGTGGCTGACATTTTGCGAACGCACACTGTCGCCACGAGGCCGGCTTCGTTTTGCATTTTACACGCCTTTTGTGGACGTGCGATGGCGTCTGTACCACTCGTACCGTCAATGCGCTCGAATGCATCGTTCGCGGCTTTGGTTGATGGGAATATGACGTGACAAGACGTCGGTTTCGCGTTTTCTCTGGCGTCTCTCGACGCGGCGACGTCGTCGCCGAGGAATTTTCCATCAATGTCCACAATCACGTCGCGGTCTTCTTCGGCGAAAATTGACTTGAGAACTTCTAAATGTGTACCACGTGGTATTCTGTGCACAAACAGCTTACACATCTCTTGAGCGTCGACTTTGACCGCAGGCGCCGGAATTTCATACGTCGGCTTCAACTGTCGCGCTTCCCAAAGCACCAAATCCAAAGCCGCCTTGGCGTCCTCCGAAGAGTCGTGAAAGCCTCCAGACGATTGGCGCATCTTACGATTGAGTAGTACTTGGCACAGCATCGCCAAACCCGGCGTCGAGCGGGGAAGATTGGCGTAGCGAAACAACAACGCGCTGTCGATGACGGGTTGATGGTCGATTTTCAGCGCCCTCAAGTCGTGCATCAACGAATGACCGACGAGCACCGTCCCGGGCTTGCACAGCTTCACCACGGCATCTTGCACATGACTCAACGTCATCGTCGACGCCATGACGTCAGCTTCGTTCAAACCGGTGATTTCTTGCTTTAAGTCTATAATCTTTCCCGGCGGCTTGACGAGCGTCTTGAGCAACGTCTCCCCGCGCGCGTCCACCACCGACACCCCAACCAACGCTCGAGAATCCACATCCGTCTCACACATCTCACAATCTACGCCTAAAACCACGGGAACCACGCCGCGCTCGATGCACCAACGCACCGGACGGTACTTTGTCCGCCTCCAACCTTCCCTATGCGACGGCAACCCGTAATACGCCTCCTTAAACGACTCATGCGCGCGCGTGCGCCTCACCAATCCCCACACCGCATCCTCAGACGTCCCAGCCTCTTCCTCCGCGCTCCATGCGTCCCAAGCATCGCGTTTCGTGCGATACGCATCGCTTTCTTTCCCTCGAGGCTCGCGCGGCGTCCCGGTCCAGCCGTCGCCCAGCGTCGCGACAAACGCGCGTAAAGTCTCCACCGCATGTCGCATCGGATCACCCTTTGACGCCAGCGCCCCGCGCAAATGTTTCTTAATATACGCTTTAAAATCACACTCCACGCGAGACGGATCCGCGGTGAACGTGCGCTGCGCATCCTTGACGATTCGCGCGAGCGACTGCTTGTCCTGCGTCGTGGACATCATCAATCATGCACCATTCGTCAGTCTCCCGTCAACGGCGCGCGACGATGCGCGTGCGAATCGAACACACGCGTGCGCGTGTGCGCACCGCGCGCGTCACGCGCGCGCGTCGCGCATCGCATCGACGTACCTCGAGCGCAGATGCCATATTCATGTGTTGGGCGCGATGGCGCGCGCGTCACACACTGACGCGTCGCCGACGCCGACGTCGCCGACGACGACGTTGCAGACGACGACGATGGCGTCACCGAACGACGCCGTCATCGGCTACGCCGCGTGCGTCGTCGCGTCGGTGTTCTTTGGATCGAATTACGTCGTCGTGTACGGCATCGATGGGCATCATTCGAGCGCATTCTTCGCGGCGTGCATGAGCGCAGGCATCGCCGCCGTCGGCGCGCTCACCGCGGTAGCGCGCGGTGAGCCTCGGTTTGAGCCTCACGCCGCGCTCGGTGGCGCCGCGTGGGCGTCCGGGAACGTCGTGAGCGCGTTGGTGATTTCAAAGCTCGGCGCGGGCGCGGCGATTTCAATCTGGGGCGGCGTCTGTCTCGTCATCGGATGGGCGAGCGCGCGGTTCGGGGCGTTCGGCGCGCCCGCGCCGACGTCGTCGAGCGTGGCGAACGGGGATTTGAACGCGCTGGGGGTGGTGATTGCGGTTTTATCCATCGCGTTGAGCGCGTGCGTGGCGACGGAGGATGGCGGTTACGCGTCTTCGGCGACGTTTAGCGAGAGCGAAGACGTCGAGCGCGAGGTGTGTGTGCGATTATTGGGCGACTCGGATGACGACGGTGGGTTGGGTGGCGGTCGAGGCCGGGGCGCGTACGCGCCGCTCGAGCGCGGCGGCGGGCGCGGAGGGACGAGTTCGGTGAGCGACATTCCGACGATTTCTCGCCGCGACGACGAGCGTCAATGGAAGCGTAACGCGCCGTACGTTGCGCTCGCGGCGGCGAGTGGGGTGCTGTATGGGGTGAATTTCAATCCCGTCGAGGCGTTACGCGCCAAGGCGAAGAGCGAAGGGCACAGCGAGTTTGAGCTCGATTACGTGCCGTCGCATTTTTGTGGCATTTTCTTAGCCTCTATGGCATACTTTGCTGCGTACGTCGCGTACCACGTCGTCGTGAAGCGTCGCTCGCCGATGCTCGCGAGCGGTGCGGGTGGGGCGCGAGCCATCGTCGCGCCCGCCGTGGCTTCGGGCGTGATGTGGGGCGTCGCGCAAACGTCTTGGTTTGTCGCCAACGAACATTTGTCGCTCCTTGTGACGTTTCCAATCATTTCTTGCGCACCCGGCGCGATCGCATCGTTATGGGATATGTTTTACTTTAAAAAGTTGACATCCGATCGCAATCGAGCGTTACTCGTGGCGAGTAACGCGGCGAGGGTTGTCGCCGTCGCGTGCATCGTGAAATCGAGCGCGTAAACAAACGCCACCACTCATAGATACCATAGTAGCCAACCCCCGCGCTCGCGAGTTGTAATTGCGTAATCAAAACAACTCTGTGTACACAATCATCGTCGTCGCGTCTTGACGCGCACACACACACGTACAGTACTACCTAGTCTCACGTATATAATTAAAACAAATCGTCGCTCGGACGCCGAGCTACAAAAACCATTCCTACGCCCGCCCTCGCGCGCCCTCGCGCGCCATCGCGATGAAATCGATGACATTTCATCACACCTACTTCCCCTTACTCGCGCGCTTCCCTTCGCCCTTCTTGGGCGGCCCTTTACCCCGACGTTTCAATCGCTCGAGTTTAATAACCCTCCGCGTCTCATTCGGATCCACCATCAACGCGTCGAGCTTAGCTATGGACTCGGGGTAATACGCCGCCAAGGTTGGACCAATCAAACGTTTACGCAGCACCTTGCGTCCGCTCGGTAAGCCGTTACCGATGTGATGGCCAAATATTCGCGCCGCCGTGACGGCGATCTCCTGCGCTGTTTTCACCACTTTGCTCATCGTCGCTACGTCTCCCGCCGCCGCCCGGCGTCGCTCGTCGTCTCGGTCGTCGGCGCGCGACGTACGCGCGATGCACCGCGTGCGCGACTGGCGTGCGTGCGTGCGTCGTTCGTGCGCGGCGCACGGCGCGAGCTCGCGCGTCAGCGAATGACAGGTCGTCACTCCGCAGCGCACCGAGAACGACGGAGCAATCATGAGCGACGACGAAGTGAAGAAGGAAATCAAAGATGATCACATCAATATCAAGGTTAAGGATATGGTGCGTGTCATGCGGTCGTCGACGACGCGGGCGCGGGCGCGGGCGCAAGAAAAGATTGATGTGTGTTTAAAAGTGGATTGTTTGACATCACCTGTTGTGGATGCGATCGCGAGATGTGCGCTGACGATGGAGGTGTTGACGCGCGCGTAGGATAACAATGAGGTGCACTTTAAGGTTCGCCGCACGACCAAGTTCCAAAAGGTGCGTATGGGTGTGTGAGATGGGGTGAATACGAGGCGCGAGCGCCGGGCGCTCGCGTTTAAAATTTTGAGCGCTCAAACGCGTTTGGCGCGGCGCGTCTTTCGTCGTCTCGAATGTGGGCGCGTGCGCGCTTGAAATAACGTACATGTATACGTATGATGTTGTGTATACTCGTGACGTGCTCGCGAGGTGTGGTACTGCGCGTGAGAAGCTGTCTGGTATACGCGGTACGACGAGACTAACGCTCGCCCGCGTCGCCGCTCGTCACAAACGTAGATTTTCGATGCGTACTGCCAACGTAAGGCGCTCCAACCGAACTCGGTGCGCTTCATTCTCGATGGTGAGCGTTTGCAGCCGAACTCGACGCCTGAAGAGGCGGATTTAGAAGATGGAGATTGCATCGACGCGATGATGGAACAAGTCGGCGGTCACTAAACGGAGACGAGACTCTTAGCGTCGGGAGCTAGCCAGCACCAGACACGTAGTCCCGCGTATAGACTTCATACATCACACGGAGAGCACACTAGAGAAAGAGAGAGATTACCTTTGTAACGCACGTTTTGCATGCATTTCACTAAACAAGTTTCCGTTGTATTGAAGACAACATGAGATTCGCGTCCTTTGACTCGAGCTAAAAAACTACACCTTATTGGTATTCAGCCTGCGCGCGCTGCATCTTGCTCTGTCGCGCGCGAAACACATCTTTGACTGGTGGTTTAGCCGACGCCGCCGAACGCGACGCCGCGAGCGCTGGGTCGTCGATGAGCTCGATGGCTTTCCGTTTTTCCCCACCCTTGTACCCCATCGCCGCGAGGTAGCCTTCGATCGCGCCTTCGCTCAAATCCGTCGCTTGTAACGCGTCGAGCACGGCTTCGACGCGTGGGGGAGGAAATTTCGCAAATGCTACTGGGCCTGGAAGCGTGGCGAAGAACTTCCCGAGCGCGCCAGGGAGCTTCTTCATTCCGCTCGGGGGCGCCGGCGGCGCCTTCTTTCCGGCGCGAGGCGCGCCCGAGGGGGCGATTGGAGGCGGAATAGCCGCCACGACTGCCGCACGCGCGAGGCGCTCAGAGCGAAGCGTAGCGTAGGAAACGTGTGCAGTCTCCGCGCGGCGTAGTGGCACAACGGCGCCTAGGGATGCGTAGTAATCACAGTATTCTGACGTCGCCGGACGAAGATCCATGACGGTGTGCCTGCCAAGTAACGCGTTCAACAAGTTTACTTTGACATCTGTGGCACCAAACGCGGCGTTGCGACGGGATTCAGCCTTGACGATGGTTTCATACGTCCCATGTGCGCGCTCGAAGGCGATGAACAAATTCCAAACCTCGTGCGATGGTGACTCTTCGAGCGCTCGCTCGAAGAGCACCCGAGCGTTGGCGACGTCGTTAATCCCAGTCAAAAACTCCGCGTAGCGCTCGACGTACTGCGGCGATGTCAAAAAGTGCTTCAATCCGAGCTCGAAAATATTTCTCGCCGGTTTATCGCTCTTGTCGTACTGCCACTCGAGCATGGCAGCGGTGGCGTAAATCTCCCACCGACATCCCGGTTGCTTGCGGGCGCGCATAAACGCCTTTCGACTCGACGTCTGGTCCTCTACCCGTCGGCATGCGCGCACATACTCGCAATACATTAACACCGCGTCTTGAGGCATCGATGTGACGTCTTCACCGCGCTCGATAGCCTCTGCGGTGGCGCTTTCGTAGTCGTCGAGTACCGATTCATAAATCGCCTTGCACGCCTCGGCGTTACCGCGCGACTCTTCAAGATCCGCCACCGCAAATGTGAGCAACGCACAATACGGAAGCGCATCTCTCGCGCGCTGCAAGACCTCCGCGGCATCATCCGTTCGTCCTTCACTGTCGTGCCAGTGCGCGTATTCGATCCAAAATTCCGGAGTCTCCCCGAGCGACAACCCTGCTAACTCGTACGCGTGCTTGACGCGGTTGAACAACTGCGGCGACGGCTCTCCAGGGTTCGCGCCCTCGAGCTTTTGAGGATTTGACTTTTCCATATCAATAATTGCCGCCCATTGTGACGCACACGCTTTGGGGTCTTTAGCTAAGAGCGCGTACTGCTTGCTAGAGCACTCATGCGCGCCGTGCGACGTCGCGCCGCAAAACGCGCACTCGTGCGTTCGCGGGCATCCGCGACACGCGCCCTTGTTAAACCCAGCACACACGATGGATGCGCTCGCGTCGGCGCCGGGTTGCGCAGGATTCACACACACCGCCCCGACGACGACGCCTTCGTACGCCTTTTTGCGCTTCCCGAGCGCTGTCCGCGTAAGTAACAACTTTGGCGCCAAGTCTTGCAACAACGCTCTCGCCAATGCCTTATTCTTCTCATTCTCAAACGCCTCGTACTCCTTATACACCACATCCAACTTATTCAAAGGCACCATAATCGCACGCTGATAGCATCGTCTCACGACGACATCTCTCGCGCTCTCTGCTTGTTCCGGCTTCACATCCGCCACAATCAACGTCGCCGGCGCGCGTCGCAAAAATCCGCAATACTCGAGCCAGACATCCGCCGCGTCCGCGTCCTCGCCGACAACATCCACGCTGTACTCGTACACCGACTTCATCGTCGCCACGCCTTCTTCGCTCGTTATATCATGCGTGCTCGCCATGTAGGCGCAGTATTTCCGCCATAATAACGCCGAAGGGCACGGGATGAGACACTTGCCAAAGAGCCCGCGGATCGCGTCGTCGTCTGGCTCGCCCGATGCATTCCTCGTCAGTTCAGCATCAATGTACCACTGCCACAGCAACGAAGAGCGTGGACATGCGTCTGTGAGCGCGTCGAACATGGCGCGCGCGGCTGGGATCGGTGCAGCGCGCGCGAGGCGCGCGAGGCGTTCGAGCGCCGCGGAATCCGACGGATTGGCGCGGACGTGCGCGAGAAACGCGTCGTCGACGTCCATAGAGCTCGATGCATTGAGCGGCGCGGCATCGCTCGCCATGCTCACAGCGTTTCCTTCGTCATGGTCGTTGCCGTCGGCGTCGTTCGCGGTGACTGGGTCTTCAGCGACGACGGGAGCCGCGTCCTCGGTTGCCTCTTTTGTCGGCGCGGCTTTCGCCTCTCCGAGCAAGCGCGCGACGAGATCCGCCTTGATTCCGCTCGTATCGAGCCCGGCTGCGGTGCACCGTTCGCGTAAGTTTGCGACGGTGCACCGCATGAGGGAGTTCTTGGTGTCCTCGCCCATGGTGCGTGACGTTTTGAGGACGATTACGCCGACGGCTAAAACGGCGTCCAACTCATCAATTCATTTAATTTGATTTACACGCACGCTCGTGGTCTCAAGCCCGAATCCACGCCCGAATATTCGGAAGACAAGGTTTCATTTATGCGCATCTTGCGCGCGCTCGTGGTCTCGAGCCCGAATCCACGCCCGAATATTCGGAAGACTGTCCGCGACGCCGCCGCTCGATGTCGAGCTCGCGACCACCCGCGCGAGCGGTGCCACCGTCGGCCGTCCGTGCGCGCACGCGAACGGCATCGCGGTCAATTTAAGCGCGCCAATAATAATCTCACATTCAGATTTCGATAGCGTGTCGCCAAACATGATTGCACCCCGACACGCTTTGCTCGCGAGGAGTCGATGAAGCGCGCGCGGCGGTTGACTCGACTGCGACGTCGTCGACGCCAACTGATCGATAAACTCTCTCAACGCGTCTCCACCGAGCGCGGTGCCTCGAATCGTCGGCAAGCGCGTCAAATGCACTTCATACTCGCGTTCGGAATGCGCGTCGATCCAATCCCACCCCCATCGACGCACGATGTCTGCGTTGGCGTGAAGCTGCGCGTGCTCAAACGCCGAAAGCGGCGTCGGCCACGGCGTGCGCGCGTCCTCCACGGGCACATCAGGGCTCATCAACACGCGCGCCCACAATTCTTCGAGCGATATGCGTTCATCCGCGGCGTGCTGGTCGAACGCGACGATGAGATCGCCACGCAAGACGGTGACGATGAATTTGTCGCCAACTTGAGCGACGATTCGAGCATCCGTTAAATCGCTCGCGTCTAGCGATGCCGGTGGCTTAAACATCGACGACGACGCGAGCGCATCGACGGATACTATTGGAAGCTCGGAAGCCGCAGTAAATGCGGGATTTGACCACGTTTCGAGCGCGTGCGCGGCGGTCGTCGGTTGACGAAGCGCAGACGACGACGCGAACGGTCCGTCGGCGGAGAGCCGACGAAGCGTCGATCGAGCAAACGGTCCGTCGGCTGGAGCGCAACACGCGCATCGGTCGCGTTTGGACCCACCTGGATTATTGTGTTGGTTTTGCCCCTCCTGCTGCTGTTTTTGCGGCTGCTGCTCTGTCGCAGCGGCGTCATCGTCATCGTCGTCGTCGCGAACGGGCCAACAATCATCCGCGTCGACGACGGCGCGCTTCACGTGCTCGAGCGCGACGTCCAATCGCGCAAACCAAAGTAACGTCTCATCCACATCCTGCGTCACGCACACACCATCGTGCGGACACGCGATGGAAATCAAAAACCCCGCGTATCCTTTCCCGTGCGACTTGCGCGCCCCGTCGCCTAAAAACGCATCGGCTTCGTACTGAATTAACGCGCGATGCAACGCGTTGCTCGCGCCTCGAATCCGCTCGCCGTTGACGTACACGTACTGTAATTCCCTCGATCCAAGCCGACGATTCGCCGCCGAGACGTACCCACGAATCTCATACGCCCCATCATCGCTGGTATAATCCACTAAACGCAACGACCGCGCGACGTCGTCGCCAAACGCCAAACGTAACCCATCCAACACCGACGTTCGATTGCCCGCGATTCGATCGACGTCGACGCCGTCGCAGCGCGCGCGAATCGCCAAATACGGCGTCATCAACGCTGCGTGGAACACCACTCGGCGGATATCAGCAATTTCTTGTGTGCGTCGTTCGCGCATCCGATGTAGGGCGAGGATGTTGTTGCACGCGAACGCGCGTAAGGTTACGTCCGCGCCGGTTCGATCGCGGTGTCTGTTCGTATCGCGCGTCGTAATCACGCGCTCATCAGCATTCTCATCGGTGTCATCGGCGTCGGCGTCGTTCGCGAACGCCGCGGCGCGGACGCGAGAGATATACGTGTCCATTTCCCCCCGCCGGCGCGTGCGCACGATGACTTCGGCGCACGCGTGCGATACCATTCGAATCGTATCCTCGCGCGCGACAGCCGCGCCGTCATCGTCACATCCGAGACGCACGCCATCGCCGTCGTCGCGCACGCGCACCCACGCGCCATCGCACGTTGTGGCTAACGACGATGCAGTATTTTCATGATCGTCGCGCCGATCGTCGCAGAACGCGCAATCGACGGCGACGTCGCGCGCACCGCTCGCGATAGCGTCGCGGATGAACGCATCGATGACGACGTGCATGGACCCACCACGCGTGGCGACGCCAGCACGCATGCGCGCACGATCTCGCGCGGGTAACGCGCGGATGCGATGGAGATAATTTTCGTGCATCTGCTTCGCGCGCGATGTGGCGCGAGTGGCGGAGTGACGCGCGAGAGATTGGGCGTTGGGTGATGCGTCGTCGCATCGGTGGGTGCGGTGGCGTTTTGAACAAGTCGCGTCACAATCGCGCGCGTGTGCGCCGTGACGGCGATCGAACGCGGTCGGCGGGACGACGGGCGCGCGGGGCGTGTGGTGCGCGGCATGTCTACGCTTCGCGAGCGCATGCGGGACGCCGCGAGGACCGCGGCGGCGGCGGTTAGACGAGAGGATGATGATGCGCTCGGCGGTGATGTCTTCGCTTCGACGACGCCGAATGCGCGCGCGATGCGCGGCTCGTCGGGGTGGAACGCGTCGACGCGCATGCGTGTGATGGATAAGCCTGCGGCGGCGGTGATGACGCCGACGAGGGGTGAAGAGGAGGATGCGGCGAGGCGCGCGCGACGGCGCTGGCGCGCCGAGTTTGACCGCGTCAAGGCGGACAAGCTCGCGTCGGATGCGTCGCCGACGACGACGCAACAACGACAGGAAGAGCGCGTGGTTCGTGTGTGGGGCGATGCGGTGACGACGTCGATGACGAGACGGCGGGCGCAGAAGGACGGGTATAGAGGCGCCGAGCCGACGACGTCGGCGACGCCGACGTCGGCGTCGTTAAAGGAAAAGTTTCAGCGAACGGTTCGCGAGCGCGATGAGGCGCGCGCGCGCGTAGATGCGATGCGGCTTGAAAGTGAGAGCGTGGTCACCACGCACGAGGCGCCGGCGGCGGCGGCGATGGATGATGGGGGCGACGTCGAGCGCGAGGTGTTGCAGATTTTACGCGAAGTCGTACAGGAGACGAATCGAGCCACCGTCTCGGCAGCGGCAGCACCGGCGGTGACACCAGCGTCCAAGTTAGTAAATATAGCAGCCCCGGTGGTTTCGTCATCGCCAGTGCCTTCATCGCCGTTGAGGGCGCGATCGTTGGATGCCAAGATGGATTATTCAAACGCGCGTCGCTCGCGACAGAGCGGGCGCCTCGAGAAGAAATCGAGAGAAGAAATCTGCGCCTTGGCGTTGGCGCATGTCAAGCAGCGGCAAATAACTTGGAGAACTATCGCCACGATTATCGTCGCCATCGTGGCCGTTATCGCCGGACTCGCGCGGCGGCGACTGCCAGTCGTCGAGACGACTGACGAGCGACGGTTCAAATGTCCCGAGTTTGTTTCAAACAACGTCCTAGAAGAAGCGCTCGAGCCGTCGTGGCGTTCCGCGCTCGAAGACGCGCGCGCGACGCACGACGCGCACATCGCGCGCGGCGACGCGCTCGGAGCGAAAACCATTCGCGCGCACAGCAAACGCGCGCGCGACGCGCAGCGCGCGCTCGGCGCCCTCAACGCCGACATCGAGCGCTTCTTCGCCTCCGTCTCCGCTGACGCAGACACACGTTCACGAACAACGCCCGACACCACCGCCGACACCACCACCACTGACACCACCACCGCCGCCGACCGCGCGCGCGTCAAGTTCGCGGTCGCCCGCGCCCGCGCGCTCGCCCGCGCCGCCGACGCCTTCGACGCCCTCCGCGTCCTCCTCGCCGACGACGCACCCTTGTAACACGACGATACTATTTCTCAACACACAACGCCACCGACGCCGACGCCGCGACGACGACATCCTCCTCCGACGAAGCACCGACGCGACGCTCGTTGTGTGTGTGAGATATTTTTCGCGGGAGCGCGGGCGTGTGCTGACGTGTATACTAAAAACACATCATAGATCACAACCACCTCACACTACGACATCATCCACCACGTGTGGTGATTTTCACCCCGAAAAGGACGAACACCCATCCGCCACTGATGGTCATGAACTCATATTTAATCCATCATAACGCAGATAGTCGAATTATATAGAGATTGGGGTGCGCCGCCAGCGCACACCCGGAAGTACACACCTATAAATCCACCACATAGTGTTATATCCCCCACACTAGTGTCAAGGAATATCCCGATCAAAAAGTGACGTTGCCTCGTGCCGACGCGCGGCATTCGTTCGCGCGCGAGTGCGACCGACGACGTTCGCGCGCGTGCGTCCGCGCGCCACCGAGCGCGTGCGTGGAGTGCACATACATATACACGTTCGACCACCGTCGACGGCTGCGCGATAAACCATCATCGCGCACACAACCGTGAGAAATATCTTTGCGAGCAATCCCCAAAAAGCGTCGAGGCGCTTTTTCGACGATTTGCGCGTTCGATTGCGTCGGCGTGCGAGTCGTCGATCGCGCGAGCGAACACGCGTAGCGTGGGTATATATATAGAATATATATATACGCATTCGTTTCAGTGCACGCACGCGCGAGGAGCGAGGCGCGGAGGCACAGAGGCACGCGCATGGAGCACGCATCGGGGATGTTGACCCCGCCCGCGGGCGGCGTGGCGCGCGGGCCGACGCCGCCACCGACGCTCGCGAACGCGCAGACGCTCGCTGGGGCGTACGATATGATGATGCAAGGTTCTTTGGTTTCGCCCACGGCGTCGCCGCCGCCGGCGGGCGCGGGCGCGGGGAAAGGGATCGCGAATGCCCAGTGCGGGTTCGTGGATGAGCGCGGGAGCAACGCGAGCAGCACGGATTCGTTGCGCGTTCGCGAAACGTGTCGAGATTTTTTAAAGGTACGCGTGGGTTTAGGGTGATGAAGTCGTAGATGTGGTTATGTTTGAGCGTATTGGCGCGATTGCGAGGGCGTTTGGGGGTGCATAGCGCGATGGTGAGGTCGGAAGGTTTACGCGCGGGACAAAAAGTGTGCCTTGAAAAGCGCTCAGGGATGACTGACTGACGGCGCTCGTTGTATGTGTATGTAGGGTGCTTGCTTTCGGGATAATTGTCGATACGCGCACGATGCGGCGGAGGGTGCGGCGGTGCCTGTGCAGGTGAGTTTTGCGCGTTCGCGACTTTGGACGATGTGGACGCGCGCGCGTCTTCGCTCGCGCTCGCGAAGACACGAGACGAGGTTTCCGTCGACGCTCGCTTTGAAGACGTATATATATACTGACATTGATGCGCTTTTTTCGTTTCTTTTCACAGACAACACAACCTGTGTGCAGGGATTATCAGAATGGACGCTGCTTCCGCGCGTCGTGCCGATTCTATCACGGCACGAGCGCCGAACAGTCGACGGCGCAAATTGGGCAAAACACAGTGTCGCAAATGTTCAACAACGCGCAAGCGATGTACGGCATGGGTCACATCGGTGCACATGGGGCGATGAAGAACCCGCAGTTGCACTTGATGAATCGTACGATGAATCTGCAAAATGGTTTCGACGGTGCCCCGGTTGGATTTGATCAGACGCAGTTTGGACAAAACCTGACGCTAGATCAAGCCGTGTTTTTGCAAGCCGCCGTGGCCAACGGGGCGTACGACTCGAACCATATGCTCACAGCCGCCGCAATGGCGAGCGAAATTTTACGCCGAAGTGGCGCTTCGCAAGCTGCAACTGGGAATGGGTTTGATTTTAGTTGGATGACGGCGCAGCAGCAAATGGCTGCCGCCGCGGCTGCCGCAGCGGCAGCCGCGAGCGGAGGAGACGCGTCAAACAACATGTATAACAATGGGAACAATACGATTCACATGCAGCAGCACTACGCAAGCGTGGTTAATAATGGCAGCGAAATGATGAATGAGAACGGCGGTTACGTTCCTCAAACATCCATGAATATCCCTACTAACGCAGCTCCGTCGCAATATTCATCCTGGCCTCCTCAGACGGCTGGCTTTCTCGGCGCCGAACGCCAGCAGTCTAAATCGAGTGACATCTCGGCCCTTCCCGACTCCTTGGTCGACTCCGATCTCGCATCGAGTATCGACTTGACGTCGTTTCACACCGAGTATGCCGGTTTCGGCAGCGGTACTTGGTCCTAGGTTGATGATCATTCAAGTCTTTCGCGCGCGAGAGAGAGAGGCGCGAGGCTATCCACTCATTTTTGTTCCACGCCGCGCGCATGATTCGTCGTCATGGTCGTCGTTTTCGGCAATGACGATGATGATTGCACGGTGTGTTGACCATTTTCCACAATTTTGTACATATTTGTTTGTTGAACTGTCGAAGTGCGCGGGTCAGTCAACGTCGGAGACGACGTCCGCGCGCGGATTCGCGTCGGCTTTTTGCGCAGCGCGCTCAGAAAACACGCAGCGAGACTATATATTTTTGTTGTTCGCACTTACTACTATACCTAATACTTGCATCAGGAACGTGACGAGTCGACAAATATATTCTGTGTAGTACTGTAATACGCATCCAAGAAGAATTTTTGCTAAACACGCGTTGAGAAATCAACACGCGCCTTCGCCTCTCGTCGACGCCGTTTGCTGGGTGAAAAATAATGAGTTTAATTTTCGTATAAGTAACGAGGCTAATTCTCTATGTATACGCGCAAGCTCTTTGAAGAATATCGCATGGCTGTGTCATATGTGTGTGCTTACGCCGGAGCGACGGACGAATCGCGCGCTTGAGCGACGTCAACTTGCACCGAAGGACCCATGGACGAGGCGATGTACATCGAGCGCCAGTACACCCCCTTGGCGCCCGTCGGGCGGTTGGCGTCGATGGCGGCGACAATGGCGAGCAAGTTGGTCTGCAAGTCAGCAGCGCTGAAGCTGAGCTTACCGAACGGCACGTGCACGATACCTTGCTTGTCGGCACGGAACTCAACCTTACCCCCCTTGAACTCGCCGACAGTCGTGGCGACGTCGGTCGTCACCGTGCCCGCCTTTGGGTTGGGCATCAAACCCTTCGGGCCGAGCGCGCGACCGAGCTTGGCAACCTTGGGCATCATATCAGGCGTGGCCACGAGTAAATCGAAATCCATCATCCCGCCCGCGATCTCTTCAACCAAATCATCCGAACCCGCAAAATCAGCACCCGCCGCCTTGGCCGCCGCGATGTTATCGCCTTGGCACAACACGGCGATGCGCACCTTTTTACCCGTACCCTTGGGCAACGCAACCGTCGCACGCAACTGTTGATCGTTATACTTTGGGTCAATGTTCAAACGAATGTGCGCCTCAGCAGATTCATCAAACTTGGCCGTCGCCGCCGCCTTCATCAGGTCAATCGCCGACGCCGCGTCTTGGGCATTCATGCGTCCCGGCACCGACGCCTGCGCGGCGCGGAAACGCTTGGATTGCTTGGCTTCCTTGGACGACAAGCCATCCTTACGCACGGCTCTCGCCGGCGCCTGTGCGGCTTCTTCTTCGAGTTCGGCGAAATCCAAACCCGCCGCGCGCACTGTCACGTACGCGAAAGAGACGCGCGCGCGTCGCGACGACTTAGGTCAGTCCACCGCAGAGGGTTTTAGGGTCACGAGCCCCACGCCCCATCGGCCATCATCCTCGCGCCTCGCGCCGCGCGACGCCCACGCGCTTCACATCGCGAACGCGAATCGATGCGCGAGTTCACGCGTGACACCCCATCCGCGCGCGCGAATGCGAATCCACGCGTCTCGCGTCGCGCGCGCGCGCGAATCATCGGCCCGAGCGGTCGCGGTCGCGGTCGCGGTCGCATCGCATCGCATCGCATCGCATCTGACGTACCTCGCACGACGGCGTTCTTCGGCGCCGCGCGCGCGTGGCGCGGTGGCGCGATGCGCGTGGCACCGATCGTGGCTTTCGCGCTCAGCGTGAACATCGTCGCGGCGGCGTGAGCGTCTTCGCGTCGCGGTGTGCGACGGACGACGCGACGACGTCGGCGGCCGGCGACCCCTATCTGCGCGCCTTTCGCGTGGGTTACATAGGACATTCGTGTGTATAGTATGTGAGCATGGCGTCCGCGGACGACGAGGTGTGACGCACATAGACATATATGTACCTATACTATGTGACATAGGCCCACACCCCCCCTGGGTGGTGCGAGGCACGCGCGACCGCGGGCGACGATCGGCGCGATCGATCGATCGATATTGAACATCGATCAATCACGCGTGTGATCGATATTGAACATCGATCGATGCGCGCGCGCGTGGGTCAACGATCGCGGGTCAACGCCGACGGGCGGCACACCATGACGACGCTGACGACGTCGACGACGACGCGCGTCGTCCGCCGACGGTGGACGACCGCCGCGGCGCGGGGTAATCGCGCGATGCGCGCCGCGCGCCGCGGTGCGGTGGCCATGGACGGCGTCGAGGCGATTCCGCGACGGAAAGGTGCGCGACAAGACCGCGACCGCGTCAATGGGTGGCTGTATCTCGCGTCGCGTGTCGTCGCGTACAAAGGGTCGCACAGCGACCGTCGTTCGTTTCGCAATGCGCGCGTGGGGTGAGACTGACGAAAATTCGTGCGCGCGGATAGCGGTGGGACGAACAGGTGCGGGCACGAATGCGCCCGATGCGCTTTTAGCGGTGTGCTTGGGGAAGTTTGACGCGATGCACGCGGGACACTTTGCGCTGGCGAAACGCGCGGCGGCGCTCGGTGAGCCGTGGTTGGTGTCGTTTTCGGGCATGGCGCGTACGTTGGGGTGGGAAGAGAAGCTCCCGATCACGGCACCGAGTGATCGCGCGCGGGTGTTGAATTTATGGAGCGCCGCGCTCGGCGGCGAGGGCGCGTCGGGTAGCGAGGGCGCGTCGGGGGTCGCGATTCGCGAGCACTCGTTGCCGTTCGCCGCGGTGCGGGAAAAATCACCCGAAGAATTCGTTGACATGCTCGTTCGTGATTTGGGCGTGCGCGCGATCGTGACTGGGGAGAATTATAGATTTGGGTATAAAGCGGCGGGAGACGTCGCGGCGTTGAAGGAATTTGGAGCGAAGAACGACGCGAAAGTGGACGTCGTGGAGTTAGTACCGGCGGCACGTCCGGACGCGACGCTCGGTGATCAAGTGAGCAGCACGCGCATACGTGCGGCGCTCATGCGTGGCGATGTTAAATCCGCGAACGACATGCTCGGACGTGAACATAGACTAGTGTGCGACGTGAGCGGCGCGGCGGCGCAAAATGCTCTTCGCGTCGCACTGGCGGGTGACGGCGAAGACGTGTTGCTTTCTCTCGAAAACGTCGAAAACGTACCTCCGATGGATGGTCAATACCGCGTTCGCATCGTCGTCGACCCCGAAAGCGGTGATACGTCGTTGAAGAACGCCAAGGACACCACCGTGTCGTTATCCTACGGTCGCGTCGCCGTAAACAAGTACGACGTCTTCGACATTCAATTCGCCCGCAACGCCGTCGCCATTGATTTCATCGATCGCTCCAGTAAGAGTTACGCCAACGGCGTCTCCGGGCGGTGGTAACACACAAACACCTAGAGCAGCGGCATATATTCTTTCTGTATTGACACTTCATTGCACTTCACTTTTTCATCTGTGCGTGGGACATCAATCGACTTTTTTATCCATCGCCATTCTTTGACGCGCGGCGCGCACGCCATCCGATCCGATGCCGCCCATCGCGCGCGGCGATGATAAAGTCCTCGTCGCCGTTCGCGTGCGTCCGCTGAACGACGCCGAACGCGCGAACGGCGGTGGCGAGGCGTGGTCCGTCGCGTCGGGTGCCGATAACACGATCTCAGTCATCAGCCACGGTGGTAGTCGCAGTGCTCACGGCACCGGCACCAAGAGCGAGGTACGAATGCGCGTGCGTGTGCGTGCGTGTTGTTTTTCTGTCGTTGTCGGTAGTCTCGTCGTGCGCGTCTACGACTCGTGGTGTGCGTTGGCACGTCATCAACAGCATCATCGTTACAAGCAACGTCGGGGGAACCAAACGCTCACCAAAGACTCTCTTTGTATCACGCAACACAGGCGAGCGAATCTCATCATTCGTACACATTCGATCGCGTGTTCGATGCGTCGAGCGATAATCGCCAAGTATACGAAGCGACGACGAAACGCATCGTCCGCGACGTCGTCGAAGGCGTCAACGGCGCGGTGTTCGCCTACGGGCAGACGTCGAGCGGGAAGACGCATACGATGCAAGGCTCGGATGATGAACCCGGAGTGATTCCATTAGCTATCGAGGACGTGTTCACGTGCGTGCGAGAAGGACGCGACACGCGCCGGGAATTTTTGATTCGCGCGAGTTATTTGGAAATTTACAACGAAACCTTGGTGGATTTATTAGACGAGGACGAGGACGAGGACGAGGCGGTGGTTAAAGACGACGAGAAGACAAAGAAGAAGAAGAAGTTGTCTATTCGAGAAGACGCCGAACGCGGGACGTATGTTAGTGGCTTGCGCGAGGAAATCGTGACGACGCCGCAAGAGGTAATGAAGTTGTTGGAACTCGGCTCCAAGCGCCGACGCATGGGCGCGACGCGCATGAACGCGCGCTCGTCGCGGTCGCACGTGATTTTTAGAATGCTCGTCGAGTCGAGAGACGGTAACGATGATGATGATAGCGGTAATGGTGGCGGCGTGTTGATGGCGACGCTGAATTTAGTGGACCTCGCTGGGAGCGAGCGACAATCGAAGACGGGTGCCGAAGGCGCGCGCGCCGTCGAAGGCGCGCACATCAACAAGTCGCTCACGACGCTCGGCTTGGTCATTCACAAGCTCAGCGGCGCCGACGGCGAAGGTGAAGGCTCATCGGGGCAGCGGAAGCACATTCCATACCGCGATAGTAAACTCACGCGCATTCTTCAGCCCGCGTTGGGGGGTAACTCGAAGACGTCAATCATTTGCGCCATGACGTCGTCGACGGCGCACGTCGACGAGTCGCATTCGACGTTGCGCTTTGCGTCTCGCGCCAAGCGCGTGGTGAATAAATCAATCAAGGTGAACGAGTACGCGATGAGTACGAAACAGTTTATGGCGATGATTGAAAAACAGCGCGCTGAAATTGAAATGCTACGTGGTAGTAGTAATAATAATGGTGGCATCGCATCGTCGTCCATGTCGGCGATGACGCCCGAAACGGCGCGAACCGTGCGCGCGTTTGAGGACAAGATTACGCGACTCGAACGCGACCGGGACGCGTTGAAAGATAAATTCAAGGCGGATATTGCACACGCAGAACAGCGCGCGGCGAACGCCGAACGTGAATCCGCCAAGGCGCTCGCGCTCGTCGCCACGCTTCGCGAAGACATCGCCGCCATGCACGCCGACGGAGGCGGCGACGACGCCGACCGCGCGCTCGCGCTCGCGCATCAATTGGCGCAAGCGCGAAAGGCGCGCGAAGACGCCGAACAGAAATTGGACCAAGAAAGACACGAATTTTCGGAGGAAAAAACCAAGTTGTTGTTATTGTTGAAGACGACCAAGAAGGATGGCGAGCCGCCCGCGGCTGTGGTCGTCGACCACAAACACTCGTCTTCAACGCGCGAACAATTCGTCAAGCAACAAGAAACCATCGCGTTACAGCGCCAACGCATCGAAGACATCGAACGCACGCTCGACGACGCCGTCAAGGCGTACGAAGACGAAGTCGCCGCCAAGCGAAGGAACGCCGACTACGAGGAAAAGTACGCCTTGGCGAAAAGCGCCTACGCGACGTTGCTCAAGGATCACAAGACGCTAAAGAGGCAAATGTGTAAGCTCACCGAAGTGTACGCGGCGTTAAAAGAGGACATTCATAAAAGTAAAGACCGCGCCGCAGCGGCCCCACTCAAACAGATTAATTAGTACTAGAAGTTGTAGTAGTGCACGGGAAGAAAATCTTTAACGGTCTGAAGGTGGTGTTTTGAAACACCATTGTTTGTTTGAACGTCGATGACGCGTTCAGTGAAAACAATAGCGAGCTCGACAAACGTGTTCGAACTTTTTGCTAATGAATCTCTATTTTTTCAATCTAAAAAGTACCAATTTAATCGGCCTTCTTGGACTTCTTCGGCAAGAGCACCGAGTGGATGTTCGGGAGAACGCCACCGGCGGCAATCGTCACCGTACCCAACAACTTGGACAATTCCTCGTCGTTGCGGATCGCCAACTGAATGTGGCGCGGCACGATGCGCGACTTCTTGTTGTCGCGGCTCGCGTTACCCGCCAATTCGAGCACTTCCGCGGCCAAGTATTCGAGCACGGCGGCCAAGTACACCGGCGCGCCGGCACCGACGCGGGTCGCGTACTTGCCTTGCTTCAAGTAGCGCGCGACACGGCCCACCGGGAATTGGAGCCCCGCCTTGGCGGATCGGCTCGTGGCCTTCTTGCCAGTCTTTCCTTTACCTCGTCCAGACATTGTTCTGAAAGTTCTTCTTCTTACGTGTAAGAATATGACGCCAAAGTCCACGGCGTCGATCGCCCTCGGACGAATTCGAAACGAATCGACGGGGCGAACGCACGGAAGCGTCGCTCACCACACTGTATGCGCATACAAAGTTCCAAAACCCACGCATGTGCTACCCATTGAACCAATCAAAATCGAGTATTGCACACCCCATGTAGTCATCGACCAATCATGACCCCTCATAATGGTAACACACTCGGGATCAAATCATATGAACCAATCACATGCTCCATGTGTGTCGTCGACCAATCATGACCAGGGCATCGACCCACACACACGACGCGTTCGCGCGTTCGCGCTCGAGCGTTCGCGCGCGCGGTCGAGCGTTCGCGGTCGCGCGCTCGTCGTCATAACGTAACACGCGAGTCAACATGGCTGGTAAGAAACCCGCATCCAAGAAGCCCACCGGCGCCAAGAAGGGCGGCCGCAAGTCGAAGACGGAAACGTACAAGATTTACATCTACAAGGTGTTGAAGCAGGTGCACCCGGACACCGGCATCTCCTCCAAGGCGATGTCCATCATGAACTCGTTCATCAACGACATTTTCGAAAAGATTGCGTCCGAAGCCGCCAAGCTCGCTCGCTACAACAAGAAGCCGACGATCACGTCGCGTGAGATCCAAACGTCTGTGCGATTGATCCTCCCGGGTGAACTCGCCAAGCACGCCGTCTCTGAAGGCACCAAGGCTGTCACCAAGTTCACCTCCGCGTAATTTGGCAACAGTGCTTTCGCATTAGAAAACAAAATACAAACAAAAAAACCAGGCCGGACTGTGAGCACGCCCGCTCTGTCCGACGTAAAAAATACTGGTGTTCATTTAACACCACCACTCGAAGAAAGATGTACTTAAACTACTATAACGCTTCTCCCTTCTTCCTCGCAAGGCGCTCGCTCTAGTCTGAATCAGCTAGTCCCGCGCGCATTCATCAATCATTACACGCGAACGCATGTTTACGACCGAGAAGAATGAATGTGTCATTGTACCGGTATGCATGAATGAAACAAGTATGTATGATATGTATTGATGATGATTTGTAGTACACGTACGAGTACTATGGTATACAAAGATACCACCACTGTTGTACACATCGTCGTCGTCGTCGTCCAATCACGAACGAACGATTTCAGAAGTCATCAGCGAGGAACGCTGATTGTCACGACGCCGCGGAAACGCCGCCGCCGCCGAGTACGCGCATTCGTATTTCCTCCCTACACCTCGCCTTTAAATAATCCTTCACAAACCCATCGAACCCGCGTCCGCGACCGCTATATTCAACATCTAAATCTTCAACTAAATATCGCTCGAGCGGCGTCGGGTCGTCGACGCCGCCGCCGCGAATACGCCAGACGCGCGGCTGAAACGTTCGTCGCATCCGCGCCCTCCGAACCGCGTCTTCTATGATCCCATCGAAGACGTCATCGTCGCCGTCGCGCGCCGCGCTGCTCCCGTAATACACGATGATATCCTGCGGTGCGTCGAGGACGTACGCGCAATCGTCGCGCAACGCGTCCCGACGCAAACGAATGGGAGTCGTCTGAGTAGCGCCCGCAAAGGCGAATTCAGTCAACGTCGGATACGCGTAGTCGGCGATGTCATCCGCGGAGCAACGCAACGCGCGGCTTCGCGCCACGCATCTCGCATCCGGAATGGCAAATGGAAACAACATTTTGGACCTGAGCAAGCCGTAGACGAGGCGCGTCGTGGGTGCCAAATGTGGGAGTAAGGAAAAATCGACGTCGACGTCGTCATCGCGGTCAACGCCGCGGGCAAAGACGTGGGCTTTGGATACGAACGCCACGAGCCAATCGAGCGCGCGTGCACGGGATTCGACGAGCCCAAACTCGTCGGCGTTTGCCAACGCGTGGTGCGCGATGAGCGCCGCGACGACGTTGACGTCGAGCGTCTTGTACGCTTCGCGAGCGCTTTTCGCCACCGCCGCGCGGGACGTGTGCACGCGTCGACATCGTCGGCGCGTGACGATTCCGTCGGCGCTTCGCGTCGTCGTGGTGTATTCAAACGCCACTTGAATCGTCGGTGGCGACGTATTTGATGAAGAAGCGCTACGAAAATCACCATTCGCGTTTGCGGCTTGGGCGGCGTCGAAACCGCAATCAAACGCGAACGCGTCGTCAGGCGTACACGACGCGATGTGATACAATCCCGGGTACGCCGTGTCCGCCACGAGCGCGCCGTACGCTCGCGAGATGTCCAAGCCGGGGCTGCATCGCACGCGAAGCGTACAATTGACGCCGCGCGAACGCGTCAATAATCGAAAGACGTCGCCGACGACGGGGACATCCGCGCGGTCTTCATACATCATGACGCGCCCACCGCTGCGCTCAGCGAGCGGTGCGAGCGTGCTTACGTCGCAAAATGTGTCGCTGATGACGACGACGTCGACTTCGACGCCGCTTAAAGCGCATCGCTCGCCGACGAGTTCGTAATAATCGTGCGCGGGAATCATCAATGCTTCAGCTTCGCTTGACGCGAGTTCGAAATCCAACGCCGTCGGCGGCGCGACGTCCAGATTTTGGACTCGTTGAACGCCGCTGCCACCGCTGCTGCCGCGCGAGGCGATGTCGCACGCGCCGACGCCGGCGTTGGGCGCGCCTCGTAGAAAAGTCAACACTCGCGCGCTCGACATCAATCCTTCGTCAAACGCGTCTTCAATCACCCCGAGCGCTTCATCGAGCACCGGACCGAATATCCGTTTCGTGTCGCCGCTGCTGAAACCACTACTGCTACCATGCGTCCCGCCGCTACTCGTACCACCACCACTACTACCACTGCGCAAACCGTTCTCCACGGCGTCTTCGATGGCGGCTCGACCCGTCAGCGCCGACGGCAACACATCCTCTAACGACCTCGGCACCGCATCGCGCACGCGACGAATAAACCCATGTTTCTTAGCATTCGCGTGCGTATCAAAATATCTCAATCGTATGACGGAATTATTCGCGTCGGCGTCGCCGCCGCCGCGCACGTCGGCGTCGACGTGTAAGACTTCGAGCGCGTCGCCTCGAAACGCAAACACACCAAATCGCACATCCTCCCCCGCGAGCGCCTCCACGCATCCCATAATCATCGTGCGCATTAATTCACAATACTCCTCGCTCGCGTCGTTTAAATCGACGATGATGACGACGGCGCGACCATCCGAACGACGTGGACTCGACCGACGTCGACGCTCGGCATCCGCTCGTCTTCGCCAATCATCCGGCGCCACGTCATCAATCCCCGCTTCGTGCGCCCCCGGCGCCGGCACTGGCGTTGATATCACCTCACGCGCGATATCAAACGAATACGTCGCCGATCGCACTTCAGGTAAGCGCTGGAGCTCGGCGAACGGGACGTCCCGGTACCGCCCGCCTCGCGTCGCGCACGCGTCCCAAGACGTTCTCGCCTCGCACGTCGCGCACACGAACCCTCGCGCGTCAATGACGCACGCCGAAGAGATGTACCCAAAGCATGCGTGGCATCTCGCGATGTGTTCCGCGGACTTGACGCGCACAAATCCTTCATCAGCATCGGCGTTGGCATCAGCATCAGCATCTTCAGTCCCGAGCAACGGGCGCACGACGACGCCGAGCGGGGCGTCGATCGCTCGAGCGACGTCGGGGGATTTCGGCAGCGCGCGTGACGTCCAGCGCACGATGCGCGGCGCATCGGTATCGATGGGCATGGCTTTAAATAAGATACAGAGAGAAGTTTAATCTACGCAGTCATGAGAGGCGACGAGTGACGCTATCGTGCGCGCGCGTACGTTACAACAGTGTGATGGTCTAAGTAACAGTCGTCACGTACGCGATGATGATGAACATCACCATCCTAATCATCATCATCCTAATCATCATCATCGCTTTGAAGGGGGTTCACGGATTTTCCAATTGACGCCGGCTGCGATTTTAGACTCAAAAAACGCCTCGAGCCGCGTCGAGCACTTGTAATAAATCGTATCCGGGCTATTGTAAATCCGACAATTGTTAAACATCAGGCGGAAATCCGCACAGAACATCTCGAGAGACAAGTAGTAATTCTCCGCCGTGACGCGTTCTTTGATTAACTCCATGTCGAGCGGGTCTTTGACGACTTCGTAGTAGTCTGGGACTTCGATGGGATTCACCGGACCGGCAAACGGCCACGCGTCGGCGTGCGCTTGGACAATGTTTACGATTGATCGCATGAATTTATGCAGATTTTCTTTCGTGGGTAACCCATCGCCACATCCCGGGTGCACGAGACGGAACCGTGGCAACCCGGGGTCTTCCCATTTCGCCTCCTTTAAGCCTTTAATCTTCGAAACGTCCAACGGGACGTACTTGCCTTCGGCGCTCGGCTTGAAATGATCCTTCAATCCAGGATAAATGTTGTGCGCAGTGCACATTTCGCGCACCTTGGCCTCCACAGCCTTGCGCTGTTCGCGAATTTGATTGACAAAGTCCACGTACGAGACGTGACCGTCGAGTTGACACTCCATAATCGTCCCGCCGTCGTACTCTTTAATGTACCCAAACCACTTTTCGCGCTCCATCATGATCTCCTTGGTAAACCCCTGCTTTTGAAAGTACCCCACCGCGTTATTATCGGCAAACGTGATGAGATGTGTCATATTTTCCTTCTCCTTTGCGTACTCTTTAATGTGATTCATCAATCGCGTACCGTATCCTTTCACTTGTTCGTTTGCGCTCACGGCGCAAAACGCGATTTCCGCCATGCGCTGCTTTGGAAACGGCCTATACGTAATCCCACCAATCACGCCCCCATTCTTCATACACAACATCGAGTGATGTCTGACATCAAACACCAATCGCACGATGTACTCCTTGGGCATGTTTGGGAGCTGTTTACTAAAGATATTCTTCAACGCCACCAAAAGTTTCGCGTGTCGCGCGTCGCCGTCATTCTTAATCACCTCCCACTTAAGCTCACCATCGCGCTCTTGCTTGCGCAGATGACTCTCACGCGTGGCATACGCCCCAACCGTTGGACTCGACGCGTTCGCCGTGCCATCACGGCGCGACGCCGAGCCCGGCGTCGACGGATTCTCCCCATCGCGCGCGCGTCTCCCTTCGTCGTCGTCATCCTCCTCACCGCCTTCACCACCCTCACCACCCTCGCCCCGCGCCGCCGCCGCAGGCGTCGATCGCCCATCGCATTCGTCCCCATCACCCGCGCTCGCGCCCACCTTGCGCGACTTCCCCCGCGCGCGCTCGACGTCAGAGTCAACGTCGAGCCCAAGCGCATCGTCTGCATCATCATCATCATCCCGCCGTCGCGTCTCCGTCATCGCGACCGCCACCGCGTGCGCACCGTCGCGTGCGCGGCACCGACGTAATGCGTCGTGCGTCGGTGTCACGCCGCGCGCGCACCGCTCGCGCCGGCGTCGCACAGTGCCGATCGACTGACTTTGTGAATTCAAACGCACAGATCCATGGCGTCATAGCTCACCTCGCTTTTATCGCGCGCGCCGCCCTCGCGCGCACGCGATGGACGGCGCAGATGATGACTCGAACGTCACGCTGCGCCGCGCGACGCACGACGCCGCCGAGGCGTGGTCGGCGCGTGCGAGAGACGTCGCATCGCGCGCACCGAGGGCTCCCGAACGCGACTCGCAGCGCGCGCTGACGACGCTGAGCGAGCACCTGGCGCGCGCGCGCGACGACGCAGCGGTGCTGGAAGAACACCCGGAGATGAAGCGTCAGCGTAAGCTCGAGGAGACGAACGATGCGAACAAGGTGTGGGCGCACGGGGCGTGGGAAAGCGCGGTGAAGGGCGATGTTGGGGCGCCATTTTTAAAGTGGTGCGAGACGCACTTTAGACACGTGGATGCGCGAGACGTCGCGGTGTTGATGCCGGATGCGGCGCATGACATGGAGAATGATGGAGATTATTTACTTCCCGCGCTCGGGCGGCATTACGTGCACGGTGCGTGGTGATTGATTGGGATTGATTGTGATTTCGCTCGTCTCGGCGACGCGACGGTTTGGGACGGTTTGAGACTAACCTTTAGCGTCGTATACGCATCAACGACTAGGCTGGGAAGAGGAGGATAAACTCGAGGAACAACATAGAATGGAGCGTAAACGTGTAGCGGCGTTGGCGGCGGTGAACGGGGCGACGTCGTCAAAGACGACGCCCAAAAAGGGGACGTCGGCGCCCAAGCGTTCGAGGCCGAAAAAGACACCCCCGCCGCGCGGAAATCAGGAAATCACGCGCGTATCGCCGTTAGTTAATCCGAGCGAAATCGATGAATGTTGTGGCGTGTGCTTTGACGGCGATTCGTACGAGGACAATCCGATTTTGTTTTGTGAAAAGTGCGACGTCGCTGTGCACCAAACGTGTTACGGGATAAAGAAAATTCCTGAAGGCGACTGGTTTTGCAAAGCCTGCACCGCACTCAAGCGCGATAATCGCGTCATAAACCCTCGCCCCAAGCAATGCTGTTTATGCACCGTGCCCGGCGGCGCCCTCAAACGCACGAGCGACGGTCGCTGGGCGCACTTATTCTGCAGTCAATGGATTCCCGAGCTCTTCATCGCCGACGTCGACGCGATGGAGCCCATCGAAAACGTCGCCGGCGTGCACAAAGACCGCCTCAAAATGACGTGCGTGGTGTGTAAAACCGCCGACGGCGCGTGCGTACAGTGCGCGTACGGGGTGTGCTCGGTGCCGTTTCATCCCATGTGCGCGTTGCGGGACGGTGTGCGCATGGAGGTGCGTTCGACGGAGGGTTCGAGCGACTGCGCGTACAATTGCTATTGCGAAAAGCACGTCAAGGAAATGGAGAAACGAGAGCGACGGGCGGCGCGCGAGGCGGCGGGTGGGGGCCCGGATACTCCAGGTGGCGATACCGGGGAGATGGGAGAACAGACGCCCAAGCCGACGCCTCCGCCGACGCCGAAACAAGAACAACAAGACGACGGGGACCGGGACGGAGACGGAGACGTCAAGCGCGAAGAGGATACGCCGTCGACGACGACTACGACGAAAGATACCAATGCTGGGCCTTCAACGACGGCGACGACGACGACGAAGATGGAGACGGATACCAAGCTGGTGCTCAGCGAACTCACCTCGCGCGAATGTCGCGCGCTCATTGACGCCATTTTCGAGCTTGAGGAGGACGCTGGCTCTGACGCCGACGCGCTGCGCGCCGACGCCGGCGTCTCGCGCGAAGACTTTGACGCGTGGCGTACAAAGAATTCCGCGACGCGAGACGATACAGACATCAGTAAAGATGACGGTGACGCCGCGACAGTGGTTGATTCCGCCGTGCGCGAATGGCTCGCGCGAAGAACAGCCGCAGAGCTCTTCAAACCCGTACGCGACCGGCTCGGCGGCGGCGCTTTGGCGTTCAATCCCGACGCCGACAACGACGCCGACGGCGAGACAAAGGCGCCAGTGTCATCCACCGACCTAGGTTTGCCCGAACGTGTGCCGTACCCGATCGAACATCTCGCAGAGTACACGCGAGTGTCCCTCGACACCGTTCGAGCGCCTCCGCCTCCGCGCTCCGTCAAAGACGTCCTCGTCGACCCAGCCGGCTCCGCGGCTCAACCCATCCTTCGCCTCGCCAAGTGCCAAGTATGCGAAATTCACAAGCGTGGCATCTGTGGTACATCATCAGCGGTGATGCGATGCCTTCGACGCAAGGAAAACCTCGATAGAGCTCGCGCTGAACGCTCGGCGGAGCTCGCCGAGGACCCTGACCCAGAGGCGCGCATTCGGCGCGAGCTCAACCGCGTCGAAGGTGCCGTCGACGTCATGCGACTCGCGCCAGATGACGAAGTCGTCGCGGAGATTTATCGGTGTCAGACCGCGTTGGCGCGGCAGGCGTTCGTGAATAAGACGTTACTCGCGCAATTGCTTGATAAAGTCTCGCGGGCGTTGCCAGCCGAAGCCGAAGCGCGCGCCGAAACGGAGCGCGCGTTGCGCGATACCTCTGCTTACGAAGAACGCTGGCGTGGTGGTCGATGGCGCATGGAACGCCTGCGTAAAGAAGGTAAAGAGGAGGACATGCAATTCGAAGGTGGTGAGCTCGCTGGGGCGGATATGTGCGATCCTCTCGTTGAAAGCGGCGCCATGGAGGACGCGTTGTGTTGCGTCTGCGCGGGTGGCGAAAGCGAATTCCCGAATGAGATTGTCTTTTGCGAGCGGTGCGAAATGTGCGTGCATCAGCAGTGCTACGGGGTGACGAATATTCCCGAGGGCGAGTGGCTGTGCTGGCCGTGTCATGAAACGGAGCGGTTAGAACGGGAGAATGGATTGCCGGGGACGCGGCCGCCGCGGTATATGCGCGAGGCGGGCGACGGAGCCATGTACGACCCGCGCGTGCAGTGCTTGTTGTGTCCAGTGAAGCGCGGGGCGTTGCGCACGGTGATTGACCCGAGGACGATGGCGAGCCCGGGACCGATGTCGCCACCGGTGAACGCGAACGCGACGGATGCGCCGGCGACGCCAAATTCCAACGGCGCCAACGCCGCTCCGCCGACGCCCGGAAGCGCCGGGACGCTCCCTGGAGTCACCCCAACGCGCGGCGGTCGCCTTCGCTGGTGTCACGTCGTATGCGCGCACTGGCAACAAGCGGTCGATACCGATTTGTACCTCGAAGGACCCGCCGCGGTGAGCGGTTTGGATGACATTCGGGGCGCGTTTAAAAACGCTCGATGCTCGGCGTGTCGACTCGACGACGGCGCGTGCATCCCGTGCAGCGCCACGAATTGCTCGGTGGTGTTCCACCCTCTGTGCGCGCGTCGATGTGGATGGCACATGTTACCTCTTCAATCTCCCGAACCCATTGCGTTTTGTGCGCGGCACAGCGTCGACGAGCGCCGTGCGCCGGGATCAACGACGCGCGCCAAGTACAGCTCAAACACAAACGGCGCGCGTTTCGGTCAACGCCAATCGAGCAAAAAGAAGCGCACGCCCACGCTGGATGAGATGGACATGCTTCGCCGCGCGCGCGTGGGTCTCGAAACCTTGCGTTTGCTGTGCGACCGCGTGGTGAAGCGGGAAAAGATTAAACGCTTGCAACTCGAACAGCACCACGCGTTGTGGCTGGCGCAAATTCGCGGAGACGCGAGCGGGCCAGTGTACGAACTCGGTGACGACACCCAGGCGCACGTGTACGTGCCTGACATTTCAAAAGAACGAAAGATGCTGTTTTTGACCGCTCAGGAGTTTGAGGCGATTGAATCGACGCGCGGCATCTTTGGTGGATTACCAGACGACGTTCGACTCGTGCGCTGCGACGCGAGCGAAGCCGAACGACGCGCCGACGACGACCGCGCGGATGACGCTGACGACGGTAAAGACGACGGTGACGGCAATGACGACGAAACCAAACCCGACAATCAACAATAGCGCAATTCGCATCCATCACACGCGATTGCATTGCAATTTACTCCCTACTAGTACCGGTAGTCAGTCAAAACAGAAACAACGTCCGCGACGATCCGCTCGAGCGCCTCAAAACGCGTCGCCTTTAAACCGTGACTGCGACGTTCATCCGCGTCAAAAACGCACACGCGCATCATGGGATGTTCTTCGAGTAAATCATCGAGCGTCAACGCCGATGCGACCGCGGGCGAGGATGAGTTCTTCGACGCGAGCGAAGCGTTGTTGGCGCTGCCTTCGTTCATGCGCGCCAAGTCCCTCGAACGCCTGAGCTCCACGAGCGGCAAGCGCGCGAACGGTGAGCGAAACGGCACGGCGGGGTCTCTTAAGAGTTCGTCGACGCGCAAACCGCGATCGTCGCCGGATTCGGTGGCGAGTGGTATGTCCAAGTGCGTTGTCCCGGTGTTTGAAAGCGGTTTGGAGACACTCGCCGACGAACGCGGCATGGCGTCGTGGAGCCCGAACCCGCGCGGTGTTGGGTTTAAACTTCGAGGGAAGACGTATAAGCGTGATAGAAAGAAGATTGCGAGCGGGGCGCCGTTTTACGAAACCAAGGCGGTGATGGCGTTTAAATCGGATGAGAAGGTTGGCGATTGGATCAAAAATTTGTTTTCGGATGACTTAGGGACAAAGATACGAGATCAAGTGCCTACGGTGCTGATTGCTAATATTATGGTGCCAGATTATAAGCCCACTGGGGGGATGTTTAAGAAGGGTGAGGATAACAACGGCCCAGGGCATAACGTCGTGTTGTTGTGTAAACTGAGCGATTTCGCGCGCAAGACTCTCGAAGAAACGGCGAATTGGGACGATTTACCGGCAGATTATAAATTATTATTAAGATATTTGAAAGGAGATGGCACTGGGCGCGTCGATACGCATCCGCACGAAATTGCGGTGCGTCAACAAACGAAGATGGTTGTCATGGTGGTGAGCGGCAATGAAAATTTGCCGTGGGTCGTGCGCACGGCTGTTAATCATGGGAACGGTAAGCCTTTCATGGTGAACAGAACGTCATCGTACATTCAACGTTCTGGTGCGATTGAAATTAATATTGACGCGCACAATTTCAGTAACATGGCGCTCAATGGGTTGCGCACGGTGCACACGTCGCTCGGAAAGTTGATTTTAGATGTCGGCGCCACGGTGCAAGGTGAGAATGAGGAGGAGCTTCCCGAACGTTTGTTGTTTTCATGCCGCGTAAACTATGCAAAGATTGAACTAATCGACGCGCACGTAGACATGATCGAGGTGAATCCAGAGGATCGCGTGTGGTTACCTCCAGTGAAAGCGGCGTTGTCGTGAGCGGACTCTAGTTTTCAACGTGTAAAAATTGCTTCGCTTCATTCCATGAGTTTAATCGCTAGTAGTCGTGAAGTCGCCACCCATTTGTCCCATTGGACGGCGGTTCCAGTTTCCGTCGCCATCTGCGCCGAGCTCGACGTTGAGTTCGAGTCTCGCCGGCTTTTCGCCGCGTTCGATGGCGTCCAACCCAGCGCGCAAGTAGTCTGACTTTTGCTGAGCATCTTCTAAGCAGTCCCATTCAAAAATGGGGATGGAAAACACCCCAAGGTTTTCACCTTCGAGTTGACGCTGCTTCAAGCGCGTTTGTCCGAGAGGAAGCTCGCGATCGTTGCGCGCAAAGTGTGACGGACCGTCAACCTCGATGACCACTCCGTTGGGCTTCGCCGCCGGCAAGAGCAAATCACATCGGTAGCCACTCACCACGGCTTCTTCTTCGTACTTTTCGCCCATGTAGGATAAAATAGCGCCCACATCGCGTTGGAACCACGATACTACTGGCGGACGATGCTGCGTGTTCCACGCCTTGTCGGCGGCTTGGCCGAGTTCGGCGGGAAGCGGAGCAAAGCCGGCACGTGTGGCGGTGAGCGCCGCCTGATGCAACATATTTAACTGACGTCCCTTCCATGGACCAAATACGTTATCGTTGTGGTGTTCGTCATCGGTGCTTGCCGACGCATCGTGCTTGTGCACGACTTCAGCGTCGTGTTCGCCCCGGTGCACGATTTCAGCCCAAAGCGTTTTGAAAAAGAGCGAATCAAGCGCATCCTCCATGACACAAAATGACCACGCCAAAGAGGCCAAGATGGTGGCGTTAAATCGGTGAACTTGCGAAGCCGCGGCTTCCGTCGGCGACATGTCCGCTTTGCGCGCAGGCGCGCGAGTGACCCACACGTCCAACCCGTCGAGGAAGCCGGCGTGCTTGTGACCGAGGTGCGCAAACGCCCACGCAATGGTGGTGATTTGGTACGCCTGGAACCCCTTCATGCCGTGCATCGCCGCGTGAACGTCGAGTTCTTGGAAGAATCGATCAGAGGCGTGGCGGGAGATTGCCAAAGACCACGCAATGTCAGCGATTTCATCCGACGAAAGCTTGTCCATCATGGAGGCGGCTCTGTTGGACAAGACCTCGAGCTCGGCGCTATTTGCACGCTCGCCCGAAATCACCCCGAGCGCCCAGCACGACTTTGAGAGCGAGTCTGGCGCGAGTAAATCTTGGTTTGCCGAACGCGCGGCGGCGACGCAGGTTCCAATCAAGTGCGCCACTCTCGGGTCGCGTCGTAACCCCGCGAGTTCTTCGCGGTCACAGCGCGAATGCTGCGCCTTTTGCGCGATGAGCTTCAACATCGACGCCGCAATATCGGGCGAAATTCTACGCAAGCCTGCATTTTCAAAAATTTTGACCGCATCGTGAGGGTAAACCGCGGCGCGAGCGTCGAGCTTGATGGTTTTCCATTCATCCTTTGTCATGCTGAACTGCGACACGTCGCGCGTTGGATCCATTTCCCACGCCGTATCCCGCAACAATTCCTCAATCCCGGGTTCGGGTTTCATGTAATTCCCATCATCATCCATCTCGTACCCACGCATCGCAGCCGTGCGCGCGCGATCTTCGTCTCGACCCGCGCGGTTGTACCTTCGTCCCGCGGGCGCTCCCGGCTGCGCCCCGCGCTCCTTACGAAACTCAGCCGCTCGCTTATTCGCCGTCGCTCGCGCCTTTTGCATCCAGTCGCTCTCATTGTCATCCTTATCACCTTCACGCCCGGCGTACACGCGAACCGCGCGTTGTGAAGCACACACCGTCGACGTTTTCCCGACGACGCGTCGGGTTTGCCGCGCCCGCGATCCCGTCCCCGCCCCAGCCGTCGCCCCAACCGTCGCCCCAACCGTCGCGTTCATCTCACCGTTTCTTCCCAGCCGTCACACCTTGATTTAAGAAATCAAACTTACGCTTAAACTTGGCCGCTTGTCCAGTCGCCGGGCCTTTAATCACTCGCCCAGTGTACGCCGGATGGTTGTTCGCGTCGAGCGCTAAAAACAAATAATCCCCCAGCTGCTTCACCGAAGTCCGCACGCGATGCGTCGCACCGTTCGTTGCCACGACTGTGAGTTTATGCAACAGTGGATGTATGCCCTTTCGTGGCTGTGCGCGCCGTGGGCGAGAGAAAACACGCGTTGGTGAGTACAAAACCTCGAGCACGCGCTGCGCGCGAAAGACGCGGTCCATCGCCGCCGCGACGGCGCTGACGCGCGCGCAACGCGCCGACGCGCGACACACAACGTCTGTTCGACGCGTTACGCATCGCGAGACGCGACGAGAACGAGCGCGACGTACCATCAACCGCGCGTGAGCAATTGTGAGGTTTGGTGTGCGCTCATCGCCAGTGTTCGGCGCGCGCGCATGGCGACGCGCGTGGCATCGGCGCGCGCGATGGACGCCGCGCGCACAACGCGAACGCGCGTTGCGCCGCGCGCGGGCGACGCGCGACGGGGACGCGTCGTCGCGCGCGCGCTCGGTTCGGGCACGGTGACTCGCGTGGCGAGGTTGGGGAAAAACTTAACTTTTATTGATATTCTGTCGACGACGGCGATCGAGGTCGATGGCGATGCGCGCACGCGAGTGATGTATGCGAAATGCGTTGAGGATGTGCCAAAGCTCGTGCGCGCGGGGGCGGTGATTGAGTTTGAATGGCAACCGCAAGGCGAGAGCGGGCGCGCGAGGAGAGACGACGGGACGTACGCCGACGCGAGGAACATTAGTGTGAAAACAGCCGCACCCGTGCATGTGGTGGCGAATGCGACGGAGAAGATGTTAGATGACTTTGTACGGCACGCGCCAGCGCGTGGGGCGGGATCGGCGGCGGTGGTGACGCCGAGAATGATTGATGTAAAGACGCGCGGGACGTCGTCGATGACGCAATTTGGCATTTGTAAAGTCGTCCTCGGTGGAGGACGATGCGAGGACGTGACGTGCGCGAAACGTCACGACGTGTCGACTTCGGAGTTGAAACTTGCACAGCAAAGTCGTGAACGCGCGAGAGAGCGGTCGCGGGCGGCGATGCGCGCTGAACGCAGTGACGACGACCCGCACGGGGACGCGAATAAAGAATCCAAGGCGGTGAGCGACCGCTTGTTCGCCGAATGGTGCGTCAAGACGTTTGATTTGAACCAACGAAATCTCGTGGCGGATATTGCGGGTGGTAGTGGTACGCTGTCGTTTGAATTTCACGTGACGCATGGCATTGGGGCGATGCTCGTGGAGCCTCGATGCGTGTCGCTCTCGCCGCGGCAACGGGCGACGTGGAACAATTTACGGCGACGCGGTGCGAGACCGGATTCGGCATCGACCGCGCGCGCGTCTTGGTTGCGCAGTGAAATGTGGGTGGCTTGTGCTGAAGAGCAACGCGAGGAGCGCATGCGCATGCATACTAAACGGCTGATCGCGTATACGGATGCGGGAAGCGAAGAAGACGCCGAAGACGTCGAAGCGAGCGCTCCACCCACCGATCCCGCTGAGCTCGCCAAGCCGCCGAAGGATGTATTCCCGAGTCAAGTTCCCGCTGTCGTTCGTCACGCCGCGAAGTTGCATGCAAAGGATGACGATGATGAAGCGTACGTGGCGCCGTTTACGCACGTCCGCGACTACATGTGGCGTCGCGAATCCGGCGTCGGCGACTTCCTCGCCGATGCTCAGCCATCCCTTCTCGTCGGCATGCACAGTGATCAAGCCACCGAAGCTATCATAGACGTCGCATTGAGCCTCAGCGTTCCCTTCGCCGTCGTGCCTTGTTGCGTCCACGCGTCGACATTTCCAAACCGCCGCGCGCCGGATGGCTCCACAGTCGTCTCCTACCAACAGTTCGTCGACTATTTGCTCGCCAAGCATCCAAGCATTCAAAAGACATTTCTGCCATTCAAAGGCCGGAACCAAGTCATTTATAGAACCATAGATTAGCACCGTAGACAAAGCACGTGTATTATAGAGTAGCGATAGCGATTGCTTTTGACGTCGACGACCGCACACCCCGACGCGACGCCATGCCCGCCGACGCCACGGAGAAACCCGCGTTCGACCTCACCGACGCGGTCAACGAAGCCGTGAGCTCGTCCGGCGCGGACGCGGATGATCCTCGCGCGCGTGTCGAGCGCGCCCTCGCGTGTCCCTGCGTCGCTGATCTTCGCCAGAGCTCCTGCGGGACATCATTCGACGACGCTTTAACGTGCTACATGCTGGCGGACGATGGCGAGAAAGGGAAGAAGTGCGTAGAGGAGTTTGTGAGGTTGCACGCGTGCATGACGGCGCACGCGCGCGAGTTTTCGGCGTTTGCGGAGGAGCTTGAGGCGCACGCGACGGTGCGCGGGCCCGCAGAGGTTCGTAGCGATAGCGCGTAGGATAGCTTTTTAGCGTCGTGGTGTTGTGATGTAATGATAGTTGTCGTAGTCAATGTTGATTGTTTTCATTACATGTCAGCAGACGGTGTCTTTGTCGTGGAACGAAGGCATCAGAGCGCGGCAACCTTGGCGCGCCAGGCGGCGACGGCGTCTGAGCCATTGACGCCTTCGCACACGGCGCACAAATAGATGTCAGCTACGGTGGCGGCGCGACCGACGAGGAAACCAGACAGAGAGGCGCCGAGTGCCTTTTCAACCTTTGCCATGGCGGCATCGGCGCCGGCGTTCGCGGCTTCGAGTAATGCTTCGACGCGCGCCTGTTCGGCGCAGTCGGCGGGGTACAATCCGGCGCCGACGCGGTAGGACTTGACGATATGACGCAAGATGGCCACCGGCGTGGAGAGCACCAAGTCTCCTTGCGCGAAGACGGGAGTGGCGCCGTCGGTTTCAGATTTGACATCCTCTGGGCACATCGCGGCGGGTTCGATCTTGACCGCCGCGCCGCATCGAGCGAGCGCGTGCTGAATAGCCTTTGACGCCGCGCACGGACCGGCGTTGACGTACACAGTGGCGTTGACGCCCGCAGCCGTCTGCGCATCGTTCGAGGAGAATAAATTAGCCGGCGGCGTCGGCGGATCAATCAATTTACCCTTCTTGTCGAGCACCTTGACGAACGGAATGAATTCGATGCCATTCATCCACGGACGCAACACCGGCGGCACGACCAAACCTTCGGGGGTTTGCCAGTTTTCAATCAAGCAGCACAGCGTACGCTCGGTGGCGGTGAGCGTCGAGTTCAACAAGTGCACGTAGTTCTTGCGCTTCTCCGGACCCTTTTGCGGCGCACCTTCGCGAATCTCCAATCGGCGAGACTGATAATCCGTGCAGTTTGAGCACGACACTAATTCGCGAAACGTGCGCGACGACGGAAACCACGCTTCCAAGTCATACTTTTTCGCCGCAGCGTCGTTCAACTCACCGCTCACGATGTTCACCACTTGGTATGGGATGTTCAATGACTGGTAGAACGCTTCAGAGTTGCCAATCAAACGCTCCATTTCTTCCCAGCTCGCGTTGCCTTCGCCCGAAACCGCGACGAACTGTTCAACCTTTTCAAACTGGTGCACGCGGAAAATCCCGAGCGTGTCTCTCCCGTGCGAGCCAACCTCCTTGCGGAAGCATGTCGAATAACCCGCCAAACGAATCGGCAAATCGTTCGCCGTTAACCAACGCTTACGCAAGTACGAACAGCACGTTTGCTCGCTCGTGGCAATCAAGTACTTATCCTCGCCTTCGCCCGTCACCTTGTAGAGCTGCTCGTCGAAATCCGCGAGCTGCGCGCACTCCGCCATACGATCCTTACGCATAAAAAACGGCGTCGCCAACGGTGTGTGTCCACGAGAAGATAAAAACGCGAGCGCATAATTCACCATAGCTTGGTTCAACAAGCACCCGGCACCCTTCAAATAATACCCTCGGCCGCCCGCGACATCCGTCCCGCGCTCCACGTCGGCGATATCCAACATCCCAATCAAATCCACATGATTCGGTAAATTCTCCTCCATGCGCTTCTCCCCCCACACGCGCTCAATCGCATTATTCGCTTCATCATTCGATACCGGCACAGAGTCGTGCACGATGTTCCCAATCTTCAACAACGCCACATTCGTCTTGGCTTCCCATTCTTTTTCCTCTTCGGCGCACGCCTTGCGTCTCTCGTCAATCTCCTTCACCGCCTCCATCTTCGGCAACGCCTCGTCCTTCTTCCCAGCCTTCATGAGCAACGCAATCTCCTTATTCGCCTTGTTGAACTCTTCATTGAGCTTATCCAACGCGAAGCGCGACTCGCGCCACTTCAAGTCGATCGCGAGCACGTCATCGACATCCTCCACGCGACCGAATCTTCGCCGCTCGCTCTCGCGCACGGCATCCTAATCGTCACGAACGCGCGATGGAAACGAACCGAGGTAAGTGTGTGTGCGCGTTGCGCGCGATTGCGCGCGAGCGAGCGCGTCGCGTGCGCGCGTTGGGCGTCGATGGCGAGCGACGGTTTTATCTTCCCGCCGCCGCGTGGCGCGCATCGGATTGCATAAACGTCGTGGTTTGCGCCGCGCGACGCGTGTACGCACCGGGTCACCGCCCTTATCGGGTCGTAATAAATTAATATCCAACATATCGCGCGGTACGGGTGCGGGCGAAGTGCGCGCGCGGCGTCGTGTGCGGATGAAGATGATGATGGCGAATCTTCGCGACCGATGCCCGCGACCTAAACCCTTAGTTTACGTATAATAACTATTTTTATACTATATATGTGTGCTGTGTAGTTGTGGGTGCGTCGGGTGGATGACGACGATCATCGCCCCGCGACGCGTCGCGCGACGCGTCTCGCGCGCCTCGACGTCGACTCACCGACGCACCCGTACGTGTGCTATCCAAAATCTATCATTACACGGCTATGGTCGTAAAGATGACGACGCGGCGGCGTCAGCATATTGCGATTGTGTCGATCGCGGCGCAACGCATCACACGGCAAAGAGCTCGCCAAAGTTACGGAACACGAACACGCTCGCGGCGAACATGGCCGCTGAACGCAACAGCACCATGTTTGCTTCGCGCACCGCCGGGTTGCCGTTGAATTCGTCGTTTAAGAAGCTCGCGAGGGACATGAGATTGTGTGTTTGAGGCGAGAAGTGGCGTCACTCGTAGGCGCGCGCGCGGTGTGTAATCGCATCCCATGGCGACGTAGACGTCGATCGACGACCACAGCGAGCGAGCACGGACGTGGCGTGGTATTTTCAGCCTCGCGCGATGCGCGGCGACGGCGATGCGGACGAAAGGGGCGACGGCGGCGGCGCGAATGGTGAAACCGTAGCGCGTGAGACATCAACAGACTCTCGAGCGCACGCGTCGATAGGCGCGCTGAATCCCAACGCGCGCGCGATTGACGCCGCGATTGACGCGCAAGAGGATACGATTGAGCATCTCGTGCGTGCGTGTGAGTCGTTGCGCGGTGTGCTCGGCGATGGAGGGGAGACTGATGGAGCCGAGGAGGATTTCATCGCGGCTCGAGCCGCGACGCGCGTCGCTCGAGACATCGCGAGAGAGATGGCGGAAGCCACCGCGACGTTGGCGCGGGTGAAGAAAAAGCTTATCGACGCGGGCGTCGTTCGTGCGCGCGATCTCACGCCGTTTGTGCCCGAATGAATGGATGAGCTCGTAAGTAGCGTAGTCGCGTCACAACGTGACCGCGACGACGTCGTCCGTCGTCGTCGCGGTGTGTATATAGATAGATAGATACCGGTAGATAGAACCAACCAAACACATACGCGCACGCGCACGCGCACGCGCACGTAGGCGTGAGTCGTACATCAGAAGACGAGAATGACGTCGACGCCGCCTTCGCGCGCGCCGCCTAGGCTCACCACCTTTCTCCGCGCCGCCTTCGCGGATAACCGCCCTGATTGCGTCCTGGACATTGACCTCGCGCGCGTTGAGCGCGCAGAGGCGCTCGAGAAGCGCGCGGCGCGCGGGAACGCGGCGACATCGACGGGGAGAGTTGAAGACGCGCGCGGGACGCCGAGCGCTCGGCTCGCGCGACTCGCGCTCGGATTCGCCGACGGCGACGTCGGCGTGGATGTGAACGATGACGCGATGAAGGCGTTGATTGGTGTCTGCCGTGACTTCATAGCCATCGTGCACGAGGCGTTAGGCAAAGATACAATGACTGAACGCGCGCTCGGGGACGCCGCGACGACGGCGTACGAGGCAACGGAGACCTTTGCGGCGACGATACTCGACGAATGCACCGCGCTCGAGCGCGAGAAAGCGTACATGAGTGATGCAGAGACTGCGCAGAAGGTTTTTGACGCGCGTGCGCGTGGGTACAGGCGAGAGATGATGGAGAGCTTGACGAGAGCTTTGGGACCGACGGAGTCGACGACGAAGACGGCGGCGGCGTTTGAAGCCGCTTTAATCGCTTTACTCACGCACGCACGCGACGTGCGCCATCGTGGGGACAATACAGACAGCGGTCAGGTTCTCGTTTCGTCGCGCAAGATGTTTGGCGAAAGTATTAAACTTAAACGCCCGGGCGAAGACGCGCAGAACGCTCGAGCGTCGCATTTGAAGCGCGCCATGCGCTCCAGTCTCTCGGAACGCCACGAACAAGAGCGCGCAAGAATCGAGTCTGAGAAACTTTCGCATCCAGACGATCGACTGGAAAGTCAATGGGGTTCGGCGTCGTCGGCATCCATGGGTCCGTTGCCACACATTGAAAGCGACGCGACGACGCAACTGACGTGGCTCAAGACGCAATGCCAAAATTTCGCGGCGAGTGGCGCGCACGCGCTCGACCAGAGCTGGGACGTGGTCGCCACCGCGGTCGCGCGCGCGGTGTTAAATGCGTCAACATCTGATGATCAATGTGCGGCAGATTTGTACGAGTACTTGGGAGATTACGGGTTTGAGCTCATCGCTGGCGTCGTCGAGCGTCGCGGAGCGCTCGCTCGCGCTATTAAAACGCGCGCGCAAACTCTTCGAGAAACATTAATGCCACAGAACGGTGCGAGTGATGGTAGCGGCGCTGGCGCATCAGTGTCGCGAGTGGTGACGATTACGTCGACATTGGATAAGCAGCTTGAGAAGACTCGGAGGAAAGAGGAACGCAAGACGAATAGACGACTCGCTTCGGGCGCCGGGGACGTCGTGGAATGGCTACATTCCGTCGGTGTGGGCTTCGACGCCCTGTGTGAGGGCGATTGGGAAAACCAGAAACAGCTCTCGAGTGGTAATGGTGATCGAGATGACATCTTAGCGGGCCTACGCGGACTTGGTCGAGGTCCTGATGGCGGACGCAAGGCGTTGCCGGCGGGGACGACGCGAGTGGTACACGACGAAGGTTACGAAGAGATTCACGTCCCAGCGCGCGTTCCCGATCCAGTTGCCCCTGGTGAGCTGTCGGTGGCGATCGAAGAGCTCGATGAATGGGCGCAGCCGGCGTTTGAAGGCATCACTACACTCAATAGGATTCAAAGTAGGATTTTTCCGCAAGCGTACCACACGAATGAAAATCTGTTGGTGTGCGCACCGACAGGCGCAGGTAAGACAAACATCGCCATGCTAACTGTGCTTCACGAGATAGGCAAGCATATTGATGAGCATGGGGATTATTTACCCGAAGATTTCAAGATTGTGTATGTGGCGCCGATGAAGGCTCTCGCGGCGGAAGTGACCAACGCGTTTAGCCGACGATTGGCGCCCCTCGACATCGTCGTCGCCGAACTTACCGGCGATACGCAGATGAGTAAGCGAGAGCTTGAAGAAACGCAGATGATTGTCACGACGCCGGAGAAGTGGGATGTCATCACGCGAAAGGGTGGAGAGGTTTCAATCGCGAGTACGTTGCGTTTACTCATCATTGATGAAGTTCACTTGCTCAACGACGAACGCGGTCCAGTGATTGAAACGCTCGTCGCACGGACGTTAAGACAAGTTGAACAAACGCAGAGCATGATCCGCATCGTGGGTTTGTCGGCGACGTTACCGAATCCGATGGATGTCGCACGCTTTTTGGGCGTGAACCAAAACATGGGATTGTTTGTGTTTGATCAATCATACCGGCCAATTCCATTAACGCAAAGATTCATCGGTGTTACAGAGAAGAACGCGATGAAGCGTCAAACGTTGATGGCTCAAATTGCGTACAATAAATGTTGTGAAGCGTTACGCAAGGGTAAACAAGCGATGGTTTTCGTACACAGTCGTAAGGATACTGTGAAGACGGCAAAGCAACTCGCGGAATTCGCCGCCGCCCAAGACGGCATGGAACTCTTCTCCAACGACATGCACGACCGCAAGGCTGAATTCGCTCCGCAAGTAATGCGCAGCAGAAACAACGAATTGAAAGACCTATTTCTAAAAGGTTTAGGGTGCCACAACGCCGGGATGCTGCGTGCGGATAGAACGCTTACTGAAAAACTCTTTGCCGCTGGTTTGATTAAAGTCTTGGTGTGCACGGCGACGTTGGCGTGGGGTGTCAACTTACCCGCGCACATGGTCGTCATCAAAGGCACGCAGCTCTATGATCCTCAACGCGGTGGTTTTAGAAATTTAGGCGTGCTTGACGTGCAGCAAATCTTTGGTCGAGCGGGTCGACCAGGGTTTGATACATCAGGCGAAGGCGTCATCGTCACCGAGCACAAAAATTTGGCACACTACGTCTCTATGCTCACGCACTCCACACCGATTGAGTCGCAGTTTGTGAATAATTTAGCAGACAATTTGAATGCTGAAGTCACGCTCGGAACAGTGACGAACATACGCGAAGGTGCGCAATGGCTAGGGTACACGTACTTGCATACACGCATGGAGCAAAATCCGCTCTCTTACGGCTTAACGTGGGACGATGTCCGGCTCGATCCTGGTTTACTAGATCATCGTCGCAAGCTCATTCGCGAAGCCGCGCGTACATTAGACAATGCGAAAATGATTCGATTCGACGAGCGCAGTGGACAATTGTATCAAACCGAGGGAGGACGCACGGCTAGCCACTTTTACATTCGCGTGAAATCCATGGAGGTGTTTGATGGGTTGATGCAACGTCACATGACCATGCCTGAAATCTTACACATGATTTCGCATTCGAGTGAATTTGAAAACATCGTCCCGCGAGAAGATGAAATTCCAGAGCTCGAGGCGCTGCGACGGAATCGTCACGTGGTGCCGATCGAAATCAAAGGCTCGCTCACTGACAAGGTTGGCAAGGTGAATTTGTTGCTTCAAGTATACGTTTCTCGAGCAAATATGCAGTCGTTTTCTTTGATTGCGGACAGCATGTACATTTCTCAAAACGTCAGTAGAATTTGTCGCGCATTGTTTGAGCTGTGTTTACGACGAGGATGGCCATCGCTCGCCGAGCAGTTGCTGACGATGAGCAAGGCGTGCGATTTGCGCATTTGGCCGCATCAGCACGAGTTGCGGCAATTTGAAAAGACGCTCAAGCCTGAAACGCTGTATAAACTTGAAGAAAAGAAAGCTACGCTCGATCGATTGTGGGATATGAGCGCAAGTGAAATCGGAAGTATGCTCCGACTGAACTCTCAAGTTGGAGGGCAGATAAAATCGTGCATGCGTGCCATGCCACATTTGAACATGACGGCGGTGGTGCAGCCAATCACGCGAACCGTGCTTCGTGTCTCTGTGACACTCATACCAGAGTTTGAGTGGCGCGATAACATGCACGGTGCGCTTCAGCGATGGTTGATTTGGGTGGAAGATCCAGTCAACGAGCACATTTATCATCACGAGACGTTCAACTTGAGCAAAAAGCAGTGCAAAGATGGCGCGCAGTATTTGGCGTTCACCATTCCAATTTTCGAACCCGTTCCGCCGCAATATTTTCTGCGCGCCATGTCTGAGACTTGGCTCGGATGTGAGTCTTTTGTTGAGCTCAACTTCCAACACCTCATCTTGCCCGAAGAACATCCGCCGCATACTGAGTTGATGGACCTCGATCCGCTTCCGCGTTCGGCGTTAAACAATCCAGTGTACGAATCCATGTACGAGAACAAGTTTACGCACTTCAACGCAATTCAAACTCAAGCATTTCATACACTATATCACACCGATACAAATGTTCTGCTCGGTGCGCCAACGGGGTCGGGGAAAACAATCAGCTCCGAACTCGCAATGATGAAGGTGTTTCGAGACTCACCCGGATCAAAGGTGGTATACATCGCTCCGCTCAAGGCGCTCGTGCGCGAGCGCATCAAGGATTGGCGCAAAAACTTGTGTCCGACGCTAGGATTGCGTATGGTTGAGCTCACGGGTGATTACACGCCTGATTTACGAGCGCTTCTTCAAGCAGATATTATTGTCAGTACGCCAGAAAAATGGGACGGCATTAGTCGTAATTGGCAGAGCCGCGCGTACGTGACCAAAGTCGCCTTGGTGGTCATCGATGAGATCCATCTCTTAGCAAGCGACAGAGGCCCTATTTTAGAAGTCATTGTATCGCGCATGCGTTACATTTCTTCTCGGACGGGGTCGAAAGTTCGTATTGTCGGGTTGTCTACGGCGCTTGCCAATGCGCACGACCTCGGCGATTGGCTCGGCATTGAAAAGGAAGGTTTATTCAACTTCCGGCCGTCTGTGCGTCCCGTGCCGCTCGAGTGTCACATTCAAGGGTTTCCGGGTAAGTTTTACTGCCCGCGGATGATGACGATGAATAAACCAACGTACGCTGCGATACGAACGCATAGCCCTAATAAGCCGGCGCTTGTGTTTGTGTCGAGTCGGCGACAGACGCGTTTGACGGCGCTGGATTTGATTGCGTATGCCGCCGCGGATGAGCGCCCAGATGGCTTTGTGAACATGTCTGATGATGAAATGGCGATGTGCTTGAGCAAAGTCAAAGACCCAGCGCTAAAGCACACGTTGCAATTTGGGATTGGATTGCACCACGCCGGTTTGACACCCGAGGATCGAGAAATGTGCGAAGAACTGTTCGCAGAATGCAAGATTCAGGTTCTCGTGACAACGTCGACGCTCGCGTGGGGGGTCAACTTGCCTGCTCATTTAGTCGTTATCAAGGGTACCGAATACTTTGATGGTAAAACCAAGCGTTATCAAGACTTTCCAATTACAGACGTGCTGCAGATGATGGGTCGCGCTGGTCGTCCGCAATTCGATAAATCAGGATGTTGCGTCATACTCGTACACGAGCCAAAGAAGACATTTTACAAAAAGTTTCTCTACGAACCATTTCCAGTGGAGTCTAGTTTGGCGGATAATTTGTGTGATCATTTCAACGCTGAAATTGTCAGCGGTACGATAAAGACAAAACAAGACGCCGTGGATTATTTAACGTGGACGTACTTTTTCCGTCGTTTACTCAAGAATCCAACGTATTACAACTTGGACACAATCGATTCTGACAATTTGAACACATATTTGAGCGATTTAGTGGAAAATGCCTTGGAGTTGCTGGAAGATGCGCGATGCATCTCAATCGATGAAGAGGATGACGCCCTCGAGCCGCTCATGTTGGGGCGCGTCGCGTCGTACTACTACTTGCAGTATCCATCAGTGGCGCTCTTCGCCGCGAATATCAAGCATGACAGCACATTAGAATCGCTACTTCAAACATTGTGCGGCGTTGCTGAATATGACGAGCTTCCAGTGCGGCATAATGAAGATAAACTGAATGTTGATTTGGCGCACGTCGTCGCCGACGCCGGTGGATTTCAAGTCGACGCTCGCCTCGCCGAGGATCCACACGTCAAAACTTCGCTTCTGTTCCAGTGTCATTTCTTACGTTTACCTTTGCCATTGAGTGATTACTACACTGATACGAAGAGCGTTCTCGATCAGGCGATTCGTATTTTACAAGCCATGATTGACGTAACGTCTGACGCCGGCTGGCTACGAACGGCGCTGTCCACCATGAACTTGATGCAAATGATCATGCAAGGTCGCATGATCACCGAATCGTCGCTCCTAACGCTTCCGCACATCATGAGTGATCATGTGAATAAGCTCAAAGGACGAGGTATCTCAGTTTTGCCGCAGCTGATTGACTTGTGCGCGACAAATGCGCAGCGAGCGCAAAAAACGCTCGCGGATTGCGGCGTGTCCCAACGCAATGCCGAGCAAACCGTCACGCTATGCCGACGATTACCAGTCGTGAATGTGAAAGCATTCGTAGACAAGACTAGTAGCAGCGACGGTCGAACTATACACGTCAAGCTTCAACGAGAAGGAAAATCATGCGGTTCAAAGGCGCCGACGGCGCACACGCCGCGATTTCCAAAAATTAAAGAAGAAGGTTGGTGGATCGTCGTCGGTGACGTCGTCAATGACGAACTCTTAGCCCTTCGACGCATATCGTTTGGAGACCGCGCGCATGTGAAATTGAAGTGTCCTAAAGGGTCGTCGCACGGTGGACGAGCGCCAAGGTTAGTCGTGTTCTTCATGTCAGACTCGTACATTGGTCTTGACCAGGAGATTGAACTCAACGCCGCCGACGCGTTGGATAGCGCCGACGACGATGACGACGACGACGCGGATACTTTTTGGATACTTCCGCCGAAAGAAACTGAGCCGTTCTGGTTGGGCGAGTAGACGAGTGATGCGAGCACAAAAGCATGAACATTTTAGAAGATTTACATTGAAAAATCATAGTCTACCAAATCGCGCTCGTCTACTACGTCGGCGTTGTCAAACTCATCTGCTTCTTCCTGCGTGAAGCGCTTATTCTTCAGCAGCGCTTCGATAATTCCCCGAGTCGACTCTGAGAGATCTTCCAATTTATCCACGCGCCTACTCTTCATGAATGGATGTTTGTATGTCTCGTGAGGGAGCGCCGGTCGCCACGTCGAGCCAGTGTCGATGAAGACTTGCGCCTGCAACATGGCTTCCAAAAGTCCGCCATACGCGTCATTATCGTCAATGAAAAATCTCGCGCCTTGTTGTTCGTTGCTCATGTAAATATTCCGATTATCCACGCGCTGTCCGCGTTTATATTGCATCTCTTGTTTGTCTGGTTTTGGCTTGGCAAGCGTAATCATCAACGATTTGCACGGATCGCCAGTTTCGCGCTCGACGCCGTCGTCTAAACTCCAACAGCACTCGCTCACGTTGATCGCGTCCCACGGCTTAGCGCCTGATTTTTCTTTTTCTTTCTTCCAAAACTCTCGCGTAATGTCAAACTCACCGGCAACTTTGACGCGGACATTCTTTGAGTTGAAGGATACGCCGACGTCTTCGGCGTCAATCCAAAATGGTAATTCAAATTCCATAATCGCTTCTTCATTTGACTCTGTCATCTCATAAGGCGGCTCGAGGTGGCGCGCGTAATCCGGGTCCCCGACAAATAACTTTTTCCAATCTTCACCGATGCGTGCCTTGCGAATCTCCAGCATAATCGCGCGTTTATCATCGGTGACGTACACTTCTACTGGATACCGATCGTCGGGCGTGTACGCGAGCTCGCGATCAATGACGGCGAGCGAATCCTCTGGTTGCAGTAATATCCCACCGCGGCTGAATTCATAATGTAGATGTTTATCCGCGTATCCGGTCGGTATGTTCACCGCAATATACACCGAACGAAGGCTCTGCGCCCACATGTAATGCTTGGCCAGACGAATGTCGTACACGTGTCTGTGGCGACCATCCGGATGGTACACCTCGGCGGCAATTTCTTTAAACGTCCGCGAATCCTTCAACTCGTGTTCATTTCTATAATTCGGTGCCTCACGCATGGCACGTTCGGCGTCTTCTCTAATTTTATTCTCCAACTCCTTCTTTCCGAGCTGGCGCGCCATGTGCCCTTCGACGTGCTGCACGGGCCAATGTAAGCCGACGTCGCCCTTCCAATGCATCTTGCGTTCACAGAAATCACAATACAATGCCGTACACGCGTAACACACTCGTGTGCTCGGTCTTCCACACACTTCACATAACGTCACTAACTGTGTGTCGCCGCAGATTGTTCCGAGCCCGAGTCGTTCGATGTCATCGAGTAAGACATCCTCGCCGCCCGGCGCGCGTTGCGTGACGCCGCGAATGTACCTGTACTGGATCTCTGTCATCAACGAGTCATACGTCCGTCGCTTCGCGGGATCACTCAACACCTCGTATGCTTTACGGACTTTCGCAAATGTTCTCGCATCGCCACCCTTATCGGGGTGATGCTCGCGTGCGGCGCGAATGAATGCAGACTTGAGCTCATCCCGCGTGGCTTCGCGGCGCACGCCGAGCGCCACGTAGTGCGCATCGCCCCGTAAATCATCCACGTCGTCCCATACCGAGCGTTTGCGCGCGTCATATGCGGTCTTGGCGTCGTCGTCGTTGTCGTCGTTCTTGGGCGCGGAGACCATCGCGCGCGGTGCGCAGTGTGGCGCCAAGTATGTTGATTTTGAGCGTTTTTTTTTACGTTTTTCTACCGGTTACTACCGGTAGAGTCGTTGTTGCAATGTACACGGCGTCTGGAAGACAATGGCGCGTGATTTCAGCGCCCGCCGGATATCTATGGTGATGGAACAAATGTCTATGTATGCATGCATGAGTGCATGCACGCGTGTGGTCTATTTTTGATTGTATAGGCCTTGTAAGAACGCGCACACTTCGACGTACTCGCCTTCGGAGAAATCTGTCGATTGCTCCTGCACAACGTCGAGGATTTTAAACAACAGTTTCTGCTCTTTGGGGTTTAATTTCTTGCCGAGGACGGTGTCGCCGTACATGTCTTGATAACGCACGAGCGCGAGTAAGGCTTGTCTACACGTACCATGCGCCGTGGCTAGTAAAGCTCGAATATCGTGAGGCGCGGCGAATTGAAATCCGAAATTCATGCACTCGAGCGAGCCAACGTGAACGGCTTGCGGAAGGAATCGAGCATCGAGAAAGTCCGCTGCTTGGTCTGGAGCGATGTCGCGCAAGAGCATGTTGCATATCTCAACAGATTTGACACGCGCGGCTTCGACAAAGCAGTCAGCGTGCACTGGGCACCCTTTCTGGATCAAGAAGCGTACAATCGGTTCGGCGCCCGCATTCGGAACCTTTGAAATCGCGCTGACGAGAACGTGATGGTTCATCGGACACTGTCGATCCACGAGCGCCTCAACCAATGCATAGTTTGCCGACTCAGCGACGAGTGTCAACACGTCGGCGCTCAACTCACAATGATCGATGAGAAATTTCTCTCGCGGGCCGTAATGCGTCCTGCTTTGGTACATAAAACCGTTGAAACGGATGCGATCATTCTCGCCGCAATTTTGCAAAAACTTGATAACCTCAGACGTACTCCACGGTAATGCATCGACACCGCACATCTTTTTGAGGAACTGAAGTCGTGCCAACGTGACATCATGCGGGTATCCTGAGCGGTCGAGAGACAAGAGTTTCCGCATCGCGATTCTCGTCTCCATACCGCGCCGAGTCAACGCGTAATGCAAACACGGGTAGTGCTTAAACTTGCCCACGAATTCAACACTCTTCTCACCATGCAACTTGTAGCAGCTGTCCTCTAACGCAATCAATTTCGCTATGTTTTTATCATCCCATGGTACGTTCATGTTTTCATGCACGTGCTGCAAAAGCGGCAAATCTCCGAGCGCAAAGGCGAGGAGCACAAAATGCTGCGAATAAAATGCGATGAATTTTTCACCAAGTCGCGCAAACATTGCTTTAAACTCATCCAAAGTCTCCATCGGTGCGTCAGCATCGAACGGCGGCGCATTCGGCGGCTTCAACTGATGCATGGTCAAGAACTCTACCATTTTCGTCTGCCTAGAAGTCGCAGCTGCGGCGAACACTTTCTTCATGTCTTCCTCGTCCACGTAGCGGCGCTCGAGCAGGTGCCGCGTGACGTCAAAGTGGCTCGCGCTCGCCGCCGCGATCACGTGATGCACATCCAACCGCGCGCCTCGCTCTTCGCACCACTGAATACTCGTCAAGTCGCCGCGTTCGCAGCAATCACCCAGGGCGTCGAGAATCTCCTCATCACACGTCCACGAGAACCGTCGATCATACAAAAACTTCACGCAGTCGAGATATCCGCGACGCAACGCCTCCGCAATAGCCGATTTACAGAATCGTTTCCGATTCTCCGGACACTGCGAGTCGAACAAATACTCCAACATCCTCAAATCTCCACGGCCACTGGCGCATATGATGGCGTCAGATTGCCAAGGACAGTCGAATTGACGCAACGCGTGACATCGTTCGACGTCGCCGCGCTCGACGGCGAAACGCATTGGATTAAATCGATCCAATACAAGCACGCGTTTTCCGCATTCAACAAAGTATCGCAAGCACGCCGCGTGAGAGGCGTTAAAATCATCCCATTCGTACGCATCCAATGCCAAATTCACGTCGTCGTCGAAGCACGGCGTGAGCGTAAAGGCGAGTTTTTTTGTCGTGAGCAACCAATCCAAAACATCAACCTGCCCGCCGTACACCGCGCTCAACAGCACTCGCATGCGATTCGCCAGCGATAATCGATCGAACGCGTGACTATCGTTGAGTTTGCGCAACGCCGACCAGTCCCCGGCGGCGCACGCGCGCGTGGCGTCGGACGATGTCAAGATGCGACACACCGCATCCGACCCTCGACGCGCACCAGCGCCCCCTTCTGCGTCGCTCGCGCCGCTCGTCGACGCGTCGTTTGCGGTATTTCTGTCAAAATTGCGCGCCGCGCGCGGTGCGTCGCGCGCGCGTTTGCTAGGCATGCGGCGAGGCGCGATTTGACGCGTTGCTTTCAAACCAACGCCACCACAGTCGCGGCATTGTGCCGCGCGCGCGACGTGATCGGTAGCGCGTGACGCGGATTCGCGAGAGCCATCCGGCGCGGACGGTGGCGTTGGGTATTTCTCATCGCTCGCGCGCGCGTCGGGGTGTCCGTGCGCCGCGTGCGGGTGCGAGAGACGCGTCAAACGTTCGTAGCCGTTAGACACCAACCGACACTTTTGCGTTGATACTTTCGCGCGTTGCGCCGCACGCGATGACGTCGAGGACGTTGGCGCGCGTGGAAAATGCGAAGACGATACTTGATCGTGCGTCGGCGCGGTTTCGTGAGGAGAAGGGCGGCGCGTCGCTAGGGAGAGGGCTGGGAAGGAGTGATGGGAAGGAGAACGCGGACGACTCCGCGACGAAACCGCGCGGAGATGGAGTCTTGACGCCGCCAGTGGATGATGAGAGCAAGCCGTTCGATGGCTTACGCATAGAAATCGAAGACGTCGACGCGAATAAGGCCGAAGGCGAGCGTGCGGCTGGGGATGTGGTGGGAGCGTTGATGACGGATGAAATGTTCGACGCGTGCGTGGGGAACGTCGTGTGCGATTGGTTTAGCGACGGCGATAGCATCACCGCGGAAGGTGATAAAGTATTAGGAATATGCTTACAGAGCCTATATGCGCCTTTGCGTGGCGATGAAACGTTGGAGGCGTTACGCATAGACAAGAGCGCGTTGAAGCGTCGACTGCGACGATTTGACTTGCGTGTAGCGCAGACGCGAGGCGATAAAGCCACAAAGGAGGACAAGAAGCATTTACGTCCATTGTACGTGCGCTTAGCTAAGATTAAGGATTTAATCGCCATACGCGAAGCGGGCGGGTGAAGGAACAACGAATGGACAAATGCAAACGGACAGTTGGTATATAAAAAATAGCCCACGGCGCTCGAGTCGACGACGCGAGCAAACGTGGAAACAACAATGTAAAAACAATGCATGCGTGCTGCTCATCACTAAAAACAAGGCTAACAAATAAATAGTGTGCTATGCGTCATCGGCGGTGCGTAATCCCGGCACGCCGTTCTCGAGGTCGGGCAAGTTTAATGGAATCATCACCGCGTTCGCCCCTGTGGTATCCATCTTTGGCACCTTTGGATGCTTGGGTAACTCCGTACGCACCAAGTCGCTCACGTCCCACTCCGTTAGTAACTCTGCCACCGCATCTGTTTGTGCGATGTACTCCGCCTCGGTCATCGGGAAGCTCTTTTGCCCGACGAATTTCCACATCACCTGAAGATAAATCTGAAGCGTGTTAAACCTGTCCCGACGCTGACACACGCGCGTATCGTACAGCTTCCCCCAGCGCTTCAGCACCATCGACCGAAGYTCYTCCCCGGTCATATCACCGCCCCAGTTTAATGAATCTTCCGCGCGGGCGCCCGACGTGCGCGCATCCATGGATTGTTCTAAAAAGGATAAAAAGTCATCGTCATCATCCGCATCGGCGTTTTTCGTGGATGGATTCGACGGCGTCGCCGCGATGCGCGACGCATACGGTCTTCGCGCGCTTCGCGTGCTGTGCGCTACGACGCACGGGGCGTGAGTACGCGCCGAGATGGCGCGCATGTTTGGTTGAAGCGACGCTCGAGCGCGCGACGAGCTATGAAGCGCTTTACTCATTAAATCCGTCTACGAGGGGAAGCGCCAAGCGCGCGATGAGCACGGCGCCGAGCGTAAACGTCAACGCGATTAATAAATACCGTTCCATCACCTCCACCATGCGTAACACGCGTATGAGGGACATTGTCGACGTCGACGTCGACGCTGACGTCGCCGGCGCGAAGACGGCATCCGGAAGCCCAAACACGCCAAATCCCAACGCTTTCGACGTCTTCGCGAGCGTCATCCAAGCTTTCGCAATCACACTCGCCGCCACACATGGTGTGGCTTCGTACACACTCGACGAAGCATCGGCGGCGCGGGCGAACAATTCATACGAACGCGTCGCGTTTGCCTGCACGCCGGCGCCAAAGAGGTGCGCCCAACCGAGATTCACGAGCGCCTCTGGATACGGATGCTCACTGAATGCTGCTTTCGCGAGACGATTCGCCGCGGCTGCGTCCTGTGCCGAGGCGTGCGCTAAGACATACTCGTATGGATGCATGAAATCGCTATCGTCTGGCTGCGCCTTGCCAGACGCGAGCGCTTGGGCTAAATCCACCAACGCCTCGGGCGAACCGTGGCAGTGGACAATGTCCCGCAACGCGCGCGCCGCAAGCTCAAACTTATCTTCACCCACGTACGCATTCGTGCGGCGAAGCAACCACGCGACGTTATTCGCGGCGGATTCCGAGCCGAGAGATGCAACCTGCGCGTACCGCACCAACGCGCCCCAAGGATTGCGATTGAGGATGACTTCTTCGATGGCGTCGTCTTCGTCTTTGGACCAATCAAAGCGTTCTTCAATAAACGTGTGAAATAAATCCACCGACTTGGTGACGTTACGCTCGATGGCGACGCCGCTAGAGTAGACTAATCCAAGCTCATATGGCGCGCGCCAGTGTCCCAAGTCGTTCGCTTTCGTCATTAATTCTAAGGATCGCGTGACGTTGGCGTCCACCGCGCCTTCGTACCCGACGGCGTACATCTGAGCGAGATTAAAATACCCATCTGGGTCCTGTCTATTCGCCGCCTCTTCGAAATAATACATGGCTTGGGTGTAATTTTGCTCACCACCTAATCCTTGAAAATTCAACACGCCCATGCCGTTAAATGCGGGCGCAATGGCACCCTTTTGTATGGCTTTTATAAACTCCTCACGCGCGCGCGTGTAGTTCTTCTCCGTCCCTAATCCTTGCATGTGTAAAAATCCAAGATTGTAGTGTGCCTCAGGCACTTCCGCGCCCTGTGCGGCTTGCTCAAAATGTCTAAACGCCGCGCGTTCATCGCGCGCTAATCCACGATCCCCCACAAGCGCTCGATAGCCTAATAACGCATTCGCCGCGTCGTCCCCTCGGTTGGCGGCGTCGATTTCCATTTGCAACTGCCCGTCGGCTTTATTCAACACCGATTCCGCCTGCCACGACGCATCTCGCTCTTTATCCCGCAACCACTCGCCGCCGGACGCAGAATCAATTTCATACGACGTCGGTCCGCGTTCGAGCCCAATTTTCGCCACCTCGCGAAATAATTCCAACGCCTTGTCTTCGTCCACGGCGTAGCCGTCGACGCCTTTCCACCAACGCCACCCGAGCGCGACGCGCGCCCATTCGTCTCCCATGCGCGCCGCGCGCTCAAGCGCCACCACATGCCACAGCGGACCGCCACCGCTTAATACCTTGGCTAAACTACCATCCTCGTCGTCTCCGTGCGCGGCAATGATGCCGGGGATGTCAATGACGCCGACGCGGCTGACGCTCGCGAGCGCGTACAGCGCCTCTCGCGCGACAAGATCTTCATCTCGATCCACCTCGACGATGTATTCCGGGCGCGCGAGTAATTCTTCGAATGAAGGTACTAATAGTGCTTCTCGTGCGAGGGCTATGACGGCATCGCGGACGTCGGGCGACGCGGAGTCTCGCGCGAGAAGGAGCTGTTCGAGCGTGTGCGCGTGAGCCTTGCGCACGGGAGATTCAGCGTCGGTGTCATCGGATTCGGCGAGGACGACGCGCGAGACGAAGGCGAACGCGCAGAGAAGGATGTGTGTGAGACGTGCGCGGCGCATCGCGAGCGCGCCGATCGCGGGATGCGCCTGCTACTGACGATTGGTGCGTGAGATGGATTACTACTGCAGTAGTAATCTTTGGGACGACGCGAGAGAGATTTATGCTCGAAATATTTTGGTTTTACAACGCTCGAGCGCGCGAATATGTGTTTGTTTTCTTGATTTGAGATGAATGTGGTAGTGGCGGTGATGCGGGAGCGAGACTTGTATTGTGTTTAAGCCTCCTCGTTCGCGTCTTCTTGTTGTTCAGCCGACGGCACGGACATGTCGGCGAGGGACGGAATGGACATCTCGGTGGACGATTTCTGCGCCTTTTCCAAGGCGGCAGACCCGGCGGTGGAGGCGGCGCTCATCGCGCTCGCACTTGCGGTGGACGCCAAGTCGCCTGCGATAGACGCCACCGGGGACAACGCTTGAGATAAATCTTCAAAGAGCGCCGCGGGAGATTCGTACGACGTCACCTTGTTGTAGAGAGACCATTGGAGGCCCAAGAAACCGATAAAGGCGAGGGACTTTTCGTACTCACTCACGGCATAGGCGAGGGCAAGGAAACCCACCAATACGGCAGCCTTACCAGCCGGACCGGTGGAGTCAACCGTGCTCTTGATGGACGTCCGCGCCGTGCCGACGCGCGTTTGTACATACGTCGAACCCGCCTTGGCTAAATCAGACGTCTCTTCGCCGACGACATCCAAGACATTCTTGCCATAAGAAGCCTTTCGGCGAATTTTTAACCCTTCCGAACGCCATGCGTTGAAATCACCCGCGACGGTGAAGCATTTGCGACCGCCACCCATGGATTGGACTTGCTTGGCGAGCGCCGCAGCTTCTGGGCCTAAAAAGTAAACTTGCGCGCCGCGCTTGGTCAACTTCTGCACGAGCTCACCAGCGATGCGCAACTCTACCGCACGAGGATTTCGGGTGATGCGACGGGTGCGCTCATCCAACGTGACGACTTCAACCGCGGCACCACGGTTGCGGGCAGACTTGCGTAAATCCGGCACGCCGTTTTCCTTGCGGTCTTCAGCGTCGCGAGTATCAATCAAAAACGCTCGCGAGTTCTTTTCGAGCTGTTCGTTCACAAAAAATGGGCGCTTGGAGCCACCGTAGCCCCGGACGTTGTCAAAGAACGCGCCGACGAGAGTCGGTGACAAAACCAAAAGTGCAGCGAGCGCGAGCGCAACATCTTGATCATCCTTGGCCATTTCAATCAAACCAGCAAATTCAGATGGAAGAACACCCTTGACCTCGTCGAGGCCGGCGATGACGGCGCTGCTCGCACTGGATAATACACCAGACTCGAACGCGTTAAGCGCATCGTTGGCACCCTTCAAAGAATCATCAAACGCGCCAGTGGCGCCGTTGAACGCGCTCGTCGCGCCGTTGAACGCATTCGTCGCGCCGCTCGTCGCGCCGTTGAACGCATTCGTCGCGCCGCTCGTCGCGCCGTTGAACGCATTCGTCGCGCCGCTAAAGTCGAATTCCGGGGCGTCAACTTTGGGAATGTCAAACTTCGGCACGTTCGGCATATCAAACTTGGGCACGTCGGGAATCTTGATATCCTTGGGCAAGTCAAACTTGGGCACGTCGGGCATTTTGATATCCTTGGGCATATCAAACTTGGGCACCTCGGGCATCTTCATTTCAGGCATTTCAGGCATCTTCATTTCAGGCATTTCAGGCATCTTCATTTCAGGCATTTCAGGCATCTTCATTTCAGGCATTTCAGGCATCTTCATTTCTGCCGCAGGCGGCGCAACGGACGCAGGCGGCGCAACCGGCGCAGGCGGCGCGACGGGCGCGGCGGCTACAGGCGCGGCGGGCACCGCGACAGGCACGGGCGTCACTGCCGGCGCGTCTGGCATCTTAATCTCGGGCATTTCAGGCATCTTAATCTCAGGCATTTCAGGCATCTTGAACGAATCCATCTTTGGCACCTCAAACTTATCCAACGCCGCCGGCATCTTAAACGCACTCAAATCCACTTCTGGCGCCTTGAACCCATCAAGCTTGGGCATATCAATTTTCGGCATATCCGGCATCGTAAATGCTGACGCCCCAGAGGTGGCATCACCACCAATCGGCGCTGAAACCTTGGGCGCGCGCTCCGTCGTCTTCATCACTTCGCTCCAATCCAACCCAGTGTAATCATCCGCCGATGCCGCGCGCGCCGTGATCGCGTTCACCACCGCTCCGGTCGTCACCGCACCAATAATACGCGCACCATCGCACTCGTTCGCGTCGTCGCTCGCCTCGGTGCGGCGTTTCATCGCCTGGGCGCCGATACATCGGTGACGTCGTCTTCCACCGTCGATCGCGCGCACGCGCGCCGGGCGCGTCGTCGTCGCCGTACACGCGCCGCTGTGCGCGAGCGCCATGGACGACGCAGAACGGCCGAGCATGGGTGCCGTGCGAGGTTTTGAGCGCGCGAACACCGCCGGAAGGGGCGCGCGAGCGTGCAAGTGCCGACGCGCGCGCGCTATCCGATGGATCATCAGTTCGCCGTCGTCTGCCGTTGCGCCACGAAAACACTATAAAAGCCATTTTCTTTTCACAGTACTATGTTTTTGTGGTGATTTTTCATAAACTATTTTATTTTCAGCGTTGGCGCGATCGTACTCGTAGTCAAGTGTAGTTTTGTCTATATGCGTATGTGTTCTGGGTGTGGACAGTTGGCTCGTTGTCGCGGCGTGCGCCATTGCGCGCCGCCGTCGCCGTCGCCGAGTCGACGACGCGCACGCGAGCGCTCGAACGCGCGCGGTGTTTTTTGCTCGCTCGCGTCTCGTCTCGTGTCATGCGTCGCGACGGTCGCGCGATGCCATCCAAGGCGATAGTGGTGCTGATTGTCGTTTTGTGTTCCCCCTTGGGCGCGCGCGCGTCGGTGTTCGCGCGGCGCCAAGGTGCGGGTGACGCGGGCGATGCCGCGCGTGCGGTGGTGTTGAAAGGTTCGTCTCGTCGCGCGCTCGCGTGTGGCGAATGATGCGAATGATCTCGACGTGGATTCACGATGCGCGCGCGTCGCGTGACTGACGCGAACGGCGCGCGTGCTCGAATATTGTAGATGGAACGGCCCCGGTTTCGATCTACGTCGATGGTCCCATGCGCGTGATTGAAGCAAGCAGTGCGGCGCCGAGCGGAGTGGCCGTGAAAGGGCACTCGAGGATGGGTTTGAGTCGGGTGTTTGATGAAGTATCGGTGCGTATCGTCTCGTTTTGTCGTCGACGACGCGTTTTGGAGCGCGTGTCGCCCGCGTACTGACGATGGTTATATTGATTGCAGGTCACCGTGATCGATCGCGGTGGGTTTGTGAGCGCGAATTGTGCGTTGTATCACGCGTGGCAAGTGCCGGTGTTTAACACGACGACAAATGTGACGAATATTGAGTGGAAGTACGCGAAAATGCCGACTGAGCGAGAGCGAGATAAAACGGTTGCTGGAATCTCCAATGCCCCGAGCTCAACCGTGCGAACAGTGATTGGACCGTACGAGAAAGGGTACTTGATCACTCCGCGGTGCCGCGCACGAACGAACTCAATCAAGTATGCGGTGCGCGCGACGAGCGCGTTTCAGCAAAAGTTGGTTGCGCGTCTCGTCATCGGCGTGGCGTTATTAGTCATCGCCCCAACCGTGGCGAGTTCAGTGCCGTGCTTTTACACCGTTGCCATGACGCTTTCAACTTTTGCACTCGCTCTCATCGTGTTGCATAGATTTTCGCGCGCCATTCCAGGTGGGCGCATGGTGAAACGCACGACGGCGGTTGGCGGTTTGGTCACGTACTACCTCGTCCCGAGCGAGCACTGGAACAAAGTGATGGATATGTACATTTCAGCGTCTATGAAACCAATCAAATTGGTCGTTCGATTGATTCAACAACGATACACCAATGTGAGTTTAGAATCAGTCCTAGCAGAAGATCCTTGGGCGCTCTACGGCGCGCTTACAGGTTTTGGTTTGCTCGTCATCGGCGCCGGCGTCGGCCGATGGCTGGTAAAGTCATTCATCATCGATGCCGCGACCGGAGGCATCGCCTCGAGCGTACGAGGATTTGTGACCATGTTTATTCGTGTCATTGGGTGCGCGCTCGTGCAGTTTTCCACGCTTGACGTGCCGATCGGTACGGCGTTTGTGTGCGTGGCGGCGACGTATTGCTTGTACGCCCCCGTCGCTCGTACAACAGATCGCGTCATTCACGCCGCTGGAAGTCTCGTCCGTGGTCGTGGTGGCACGCGTACTAATGCAAATGCCAACGATGATTCTGACGATGGCGAACTCGTGCGCGAGCAAGAATGGGATGAAGACTCAGATGACGAAGACGAAGCGTCGTGGGGAGGCGCGTTTGGCTTGCGGAGACGCAAACCGCTTCCCGAATCCCTCGACCCCGAACCTCGAACGCCACCCAAGCCATTGCTATTCGACGCCGCAGGGAAAACAACTCCAGTTCGTCGCGATAGCTTACTCCGCCGGGCGTTCACATTCGGTAAACCAGAAGATGAATCCACGCCTCCGGCCAAGCCACCGCTCGGTGCAGCCGCCGCCGCGTACGGCCGATACCTCACCCCCGACGAGCACGACGCTGTCAGTGCGCTCAAAACCAACTCCGAAATGGACGCTCTGACAAAATCTCCCGAATTCGCCGCTTGGTTGGCTAAAAACTCGCATAGAATCCGCATGACGAGGGCGGATTAAACATTTTGCTCGCTGTCCCGTAGCTTTTGGAGGCGGCTGTAACACAGAATTCACCCATCACTTTCGTGACGACATAGCACGACGCGCCACTGAGCCCGCACACCGATCCCAAAATGGGCCGTGAAAAAGTATTATCGAGCGCATCGATGATCGCATCTTCGTCCATCGCGCGGACGGATGCGACATTTGGCGCGAGAAGGTCAGAAACCTACGCGCGCGACGCAAGCGCAGAGTCGATGAAATTACGACTAGCCGTGAAGATACGCGATGAATACGGCGCAGTGAAGGCGTATGCAAAACAAGAGAATGGTGGTGCTGGTTCGGCGCGCGCGAGTGCGCGGTCGACGGCGGCTGGTGCGGCACGCGAGGACGAGATGGGTGAGGATCCGCGCGAGCGCGCCCGAGCAATTGGAGACGCGGAAAAGAAGCGCAAGAAGCCGAGTGATGTGGCGGCGATGATCGATGCGATCGATGAAGACAGTGAAGATGAGGAAGCCGGACCGGTGCCGTTTGGTGCGAAGGCGAAGACTTCCAATGCATTGGCGACGTTCAAGGGCGAGGATGCGGTGGCGAATTTGCCTCTGAGCATTTTTGGCAAGCACGCGAACGCAGCCACGGGGGCGAATATCGCTCGCAAGTTAGCGAGCCAGTGGCCAGTACCAGAGTGGCGCGCGCCTTGGAAGTTGTATCGGGTCATTAGTGGGCATCAAGGATGGGTGCGTTCGGTGGCGGTGGACCCGAGTAACGAGTGGTTCGTCACTGGTAGCGCCGACCGTACAATCAAGGTCTGGGATCTCGCCAGTGGGTCATTGAAATTAACGCTCACGGGTCATATCGAGCAAGTCACTGGATTGTGTGTGAGCCCGAGGCATCCGTACATGTTTAGTTGCGGGTTGGACAAGAAGGTGAAATGTTGGGATTTAGAGTACAACAAAGTGATTCGCAACTATCACGGACACTTGTCGGGAGTTTACTCCATTGCCATGCACCCGACGTTAGATATATTGATGACTGGTGGTCGCGATAGCGCGTGCCGCGTGTGGGATATGCGTACGAAGAAGCAGGTGTTTTGCTTGAGTGGACACGAAAATACCGTGGGGTCAATCTTAACGCAAGACGAAAACCCTCAGCTCATCACCGGTTCTTACGACGGCACCGTTCGTTTGTGGGATTTGGCGAAGGGGAAGACTGTGGAAACGTTGACGTACCATAAGAAGGGTGTGCGCGCGATGGTGATGCATAAGAAGGAGTTTGCTTTTGTATCGGCATCGGCAGACAACATTAAAAAATTTTCGTGCCATGGTGACTTTATGCACAATATGCTCACGCAGCAGAAAGCCATTGTGAACACGTTGGCCATGAACGATGACGACGTACTTGTCAGTGGCGGTGACAATGGGAGCTTGTACTTTTGGGATTACAAGTCTGGACATTGCTTCCAAAAGCAAAAGGCTCTGGTACAGCCTGGGTCTCTCGAAGCCGAGTGTGGAATTTATGCCTCGAGCTTTGACATCACTGGTTCGCGTTTGATCACGTGCGAGGCGGATAAAACGATTAAGATGTGGAAGGAAGATGCCACCGCGACGCCGGAATCGCATCCAATCTTGCCTTTCGAGCCGCCGAAGAATATTCGACAAGGCATCGGCGCGTGTTAGGAGGCGCGGAATATTAGATAGAAATTACAAATTGTGAACATAACCGTTGTTTTATAGCTCATCATGCTTGCCCGCCGGTAACTTGCCCTCTTTGAGTAACTTCTCCTTGTGCTGTTTGAACATTTGAAGGGTGTCGTAGTCAGCGCGCATGAGCTTGGCGAGCTGCTCAACGTCGACGCCACGCTTATTCTTGATGAAAATATCAGCACCCGCTTGCATCAGACCCCATGCCGCGTGCACGTGATCACCACGAATCGCTTTATGTAAAGGCGTTTCACCATCTGCATCTTGCGCGTTCACATCGGCGCCAGCGTTGACTAAAACGTCGCACATTTTAGACGACGAACGGTGCGCCGCTTCGTGCAACGGCGTCGTTTGATTCCCCGTCGATCTTCTCGCATTCGGATCGACGCCATCCAAATCTAATAACGCCTCGACATAACTCACGCAACGCTCCTTCCATCCGCGTGCAGCGATGTGAATCGCCTGGTATCCGTGTTCATTCTCCTCTGTCACGTTTGCCGCTCCGTGCTCAACCAACACCTTCAACGTCGGCACCGAACCTCTCACCCCACACGAACCAGCGTTAAAGTGAATCGCCCGTCCACCAAACAACTTCTTACCCGTATCCGCACCAAGTTCAATCACCGTCTTCACGTACGTATCATTCCCAACCATAATCGCGTGCTTCAACGCCGTGAGCCCGCTCGGGTGCAGCGGCGCGTTGATATCGTGATGGTCTGGAAACTTTTCAAATTGCGCGCGCAGCTCGGCGTGATCGCCCCTGGCGCTCAGATGAAGCAAATTTGCAGGTTTTTCCACTTCGGGCTCCGCAGGCGTCGGGTCCTCGATCGGGTCGTCGTGCGAGTGATCGGCGTCGGGGTCGTCGCCACCGAATCCATACGTGCGCCGGAGCTCATGGTACAAGCTAGAGCGTCCGTAACCCCCGGCGGCGACGAGTGTAGGGAGCGCCAGCACCGCGATAACGCAGAGCAGTGCGAGGGCGTGCGCGGCGTGCGCGGTGCGACGCGCCATCGTCATCGCGCGCGCCGTGGTTTGGGGTGAGCAATTATCATCGTCAGCCTAGTCATCTTTTTGGACATCTCATCCGGAACTTTAAGTATTTGACGCGCGAGAACTGAGGCGGTGTGGCGATCATGGGTTCTAAATACATACTATCGAATATCTGTGTGCGCGTGCGCGCGCATGAGCTAAGGCGAAGGGAGAACATGAGATGGAACGCGCGTCGGGCGCGTCGTCACGTCTGCGACGTCTGCGAAACGAATGACCGTAACGCCACACGTCCACATTTCTTATACGCATCGACGAATTTCCGACACTCGGTGACGTCATGTGCGTGCGCACTGTAACACGCCCGCACATTGGCGGCTTCAACGTCGCACGGCGGCGTTGAGGCGCCTTCGTACGCGTTTGATTCCTCGGCTTCGATGACCGCCGCGTACGCGTTCAACGTCTCGATCTCTCGCTCTTCGTGCTTTAAAAGCACGTCACCGACGCGCGTGGTCGCGCGCGTGACTTCATCAATATCTGGATGCCGCTGTCGCACCACACCGCCCGCGTGCACGTGCGACGACGTTAATAAATCCGAAGGCGCGAAGACGCCGCCTCTCGTCGGCGCCGGCGCCGGCGCCGGCGCGCCGCGCGACATCAACCCCACCCCGACGCGTCCCCCAACGTCACCGCCCGCGCGCGCCCCCGTCACAGATGACGTCCCTCGATCGTTTCCCGACGTCGACGGCGCATCACCGCGCGCGTCGCTCGACGCATCGCCGCGTCTCGAACGTTCCAGCTCGCGCACCAAGTGCGCCGTGATCTACGCCCGCGCACACACCATCGTCAGTCCGCGATCACACGCGCGCGCAAAGCGCGCCAATCCACGAGAATACACCACACGCGCGCGACGCACGCGCGCGACGCCCCGCGAACGCCCCGCGAACGCGCATCACGCGGCGAATACTTTGAAATTGTTCAACCTTCATCGGCATCGTGTTCAAACGACGCCACGCACGCAACGCTCGCGCCGAATCGCGTGGACGATCGCGCGAATCGCTTGAGACGCACCCGAATCCTCGCCTGCGGCTCGCGCGGCGCACCACCGCCGCGGTCGAGGCGCGACTGTTGCAGACCCATCGCGCGCGGATGATGATGCGGCGTCGCACACTGACGACATAGTGTACGTGATTTTAGCCTAATAAACTATGGATAAGCCACACTTCGCGACGCATCGACGCACGACGACGACGACGACGACCGACGACGCGCGGCGATGACGATGCCGAGCGCGTAAACCACACAACGCACATCGCACGCACACCTCGCGCGGCATGCGATCGCACGCGGTGGCGTCCACGAGCGCGGCGAGCGCGGCGATCGACAGCCGATGGCGAGCGCATGCGTTGCGTCATTCGATGCATATCTCACGCGCGCGCGTCGCGCACGGCCGTCCGTGGCGCCCGAATAAGAGCGTGAATGAACCCGTAGAGATGTTTGAATCGCCACGCGACGCATCGGAGGATGAAGATGCAGATGAAGGGACGACAGAGCCGCTGATGTCGGAGGAGGCGCGCGTGCTCGCGAGGATAGCGGAGCGACGCGAGGCGTTGTTTACCACGAAATCATCGCGACAGCGACGGGTGAAGAACGATGAGAAACCACGTGCGATGCAAATTGAAATGGGTCCGTCGTATGATGATAATCAGGCGGCGCTTGAGGCGATTGAGGAAGAGGAGAAGGCGATTCGCGCGCGAGCGTTGGCGGATATGCCAGAGCTGCGGGCGCAAGCGCGACGGCACAGCGCTATGTACGATGAGGAGGCGATGCCGCCCGGAACTCGAAGAAGTTTGGGTGAAGTACGTGAGCAGAATGCGTTGAATGCGTTTAGTAAGAGTAAAGCAGCGAGTAAGAAGGAGACGGAGTTGGTCTGGGTGTTTGAACGCCGCGGCGAAGGTTGGGGCGAGGAAATTTTACCGACGATTAAGGCTGAAAGACGTCTGGTTGAGCAAGCACCGCAAAAGGCACTGAGTCAGGGCGAGGCTATTTTAGTGGAAACGTTTGGTATCTCCGAAGATGATGCCATAGCAATACTTAGCGCGGCGGCGGCGTGGCGAGTGACGAAGATGGGGCGCGCGCTCGTGGATAAGCGCCGCTTGCGTCTCGCGCAACAAAACGTCGGATTGTGCACCAAGGCGATGATTGAAGCTGGTGCGAGCGTCGAAGACGTGGCAAATATCGTTCGAGAAGTTCCGCAAATCCTTTCTGTGATTCCTGGAGCGAGCACGTGGAATTCAAAGTTTATTGAGTATGTCGTGCGCTCAAAAGCCAAGGGTGGCGGCGCTCTGGGACCGATTCGCTTGAAAGCGTATACCGGTCGTCCTCGATACGATCGACCGGTTGAAAGTCTTAAACCATGGGTTTTAGAACAACGTGAGCGTCGCATCGAAGGTGACCTTTCCCAGGAGCAAGCATATTTGCTCGACGTCGCGGGCTTTGATAAGGACACGTACGTTCCAGTGCTTCGGCGCAACGCAAAAGCCGAATGGGAGTCATCATTTGACGAGCTCGTGGAGTTCCAACTAGGAAGCGGACAAATCAATCCATCAGATGAACGCTCCAACGCGGGTCTTGGTGCTTGGTTGGAGCAACAGAAAGAGGCGTATAGGCAAGGAAAGCTGTCGGAAAAGCGAGAGGCTCGTTTGCGTCGAATCGGCATCGCCTTTGACACTACAGAGGCGGTCAAAGACGCGCAGAAAGTGACTAGTATTAGAGACGTCACCGTTGAACCTGTCGAAATCATAACGGTGAGGACGAGTTTTATCGAATCAGCTATGGAGTTGAGAGAATTTTTGGACAAAGCAGGCGAACACGCCGAACCAGAAATTGGCTCACCAATTGGAGTTTGGCTATTACGTTTAAGACAACGTTGTCGAGACAACAAGCTGAGCGCTCAAGAACAAGAAATTCTTGCCACACTTAATATTGATGCGACGTATATTCCAGAGAGCTGGATCGCGATGTTGAACATGTATGCCAACTTGCGAGCGCGACGCTCGAGTTACCTCGGCGTCGATATAGACCGCATCAGAGCGTGGCAGCGAGAGCAATTTGAACTCGTCAAAAAGAACGACGGTTCGCTTTCAGAAGCTCAGATCAAACGTTTACGACATGCGGGTATGATTGATAGTATTTCTGGCCTGGCTGCCACCGCTATTAATCGGGATAAACTCGAACTTGATCGCCGACGAGAAGAATGGGCGGCGCGAGTCGCCGCACGTAAAGCCAAGACGCTTGAAAACAACTCGGACGACGGCGAAGATAAGTAGGAAAACTAGAAATAATTTGCACATGTTTGTATAATACACAATGTTTACTATCGTTTACTATCGTTATAAAGCATTTGCTCACACCGCCTGCACGGTCCACGTCGGACTGCTCGTCTGGCGCTGGTATTTTGCAAACGTGGGATGCTCTTGCAACCTCCCAGCCGCCTTAAGCGTATACACCTTTGACGTTTCCGCCAAACACCACGCACCGACAAATACAGCCATAAAGTTTACCACCCAAAACCCATACGCAATCAATGCCGCCGACATCAGCACGGAGATGACAATCACAACCGTCGCCGCCACGTCCATAGAAACTCGACACATCGCGAGAAAGCTCACGAGCACTCGCGACGCATCCAGCGGGTACGCAGGCACCAACAAGTTAAAGCAGAACAGTAAAATTTGTATCCAGCACGCCTCGCGGCACAGCACTGGCAAAAAACCATCCACAGTCGCCATCAAATCCACTTTGCCGCTCGTCGCGTATAACATCAGCGCCCAAAACGCGAGCATGGGCGCGTGCGTCAGAGGACCCGCAACCGCGACAAATAAATCTCCCTTTGCGCTCGCGTCTTCAGTGCTGATGTACGCAAGTCCACCAAGTGGCCAGAGTAAAATATGTGATACGCTACCGCCAACTATCTTCGCCGCCACGCAATGTCCGAGCTCGTGGATTAAAACCGTCTTCAGGAGCACGAAATTGAGCAAAATTCCCAAACCAAACCATTCCCAGCCAAAGATGCCGTACGCCAGCGTGGTGAGCGCAAAATAAATGAGAAAAGGCGGCGTGAGATAGACGTCGATGCCGAACAAGGTGAAAAGGAAGAGTGATCTCGAGTACCACGGTTCAGGAGCTGCAGATTCCCCACCCTGCTGCTGCTGCTGCTGCTGCAGCTCGGCGATTGTGTGGACGTTACTCGGTGTTCTGGGCGGTGCCGGCGTGCTTGGACCGTCACTGCGAGGGAAAAGGTTCAATGGTTCGATATCCGCCGTGCGCGACATGGTAATCGAGGATGAGATGCTCGTGGGCGACGGACACTGGAGGTGGTGCCCTGCGACGGGCTCTAGATATTTAGAGAAAGAATACACAAGTTACAAAATGGTGGGCGCTAAACCTAATAAGGACAGGCCTTGGGGAGCTTGGTCTTTGCGTTGCGTCCATTCATGTCGAACTTTTTGTTTCCTGATCCAGATTGGACCATGAGCGATCCTTGATACTTGCGTAACGCGCGTTGCGCTCGTCTGTGCACGAGAGAAATTTGCGAAGGAAGCGTGGGGTAATCACGACGAGTGATACCACCACCTGCACTGCGGCGTACACCTTCGGATGTAACTGGCACGCCAATGTGTCGTGCATTTGCCTTGACCGAGGCGCGATTATCGTATGGTCGATGATTTTGTTTGTAGTAGCGTCGCAAGTCGCGCGGACCGATGCGCTTCACCTTGCCGTCACCACCGATGATGATTAATTCGTATCCATTATCCGCCAATCGCACCGGACCACTCGTTAACTCTTCCATGGTGAACCCAGGAGTATCCTCGTCCATATCGTCGTCATCACTACTTTCCGCCTCAGCCGCGGCGCGTTCGATGTTCCGCAACGCCTCGGCGGCTTCGTCATTCTCCATTTCTTCCCATTCGCCCTCGTACTCATCCTCTTCATCATCATCATCCACATCTGCTTGTCGTCGAGATATCTCATCCAATAACTCATCAGGAACTTCTTCACCGCGAGCGATATACGCATCCACCTTGGCCAATGTCTCTTTATGCGCCTCGGCCCACTTCTCAAAACGTTGCGCCCGCAGCACGCTCTTTGGTAACTCATCCTTTCGTTTCAAGTGCCCAGTCCCAGTTTTAGCCGTACCACCCTCAGACCGCTTCTTCTGCGCCTGTTCTTGCGCCTTGGCTTGCGCAATAACCCGTTCGAATAAATCTTTCCCAACCACCGGTAACCCGCCGACGTTGCGCTTCAAGTTGTACCTGTGCCAATCAGACTTGTAGTGCGCCTTGAGCGCCTCCATGTCATCGAACACCACGCCCTATATCATTCGCACGAAACAAAATATCCACCGTCAGTATTTTCGCGCGAGAGATCACCACCGCGCGGCCGCGACGACGACACACGCGCGCGCATCCACGCACGCGCCGCCTGTAGGTCTGCGCCTCGAGCCGCACGCGTTCGACACGAATCCCGCGCGTGCGCGCGCGTACCGGTGCGGTGTGACACGTCAATCCAGACATGGTGCGTGGCTGTTCTCGCTCGTCGATCGACCGCGCGCGTCGTGCGTCGCGATGTGCGCGCGCGCGGGCGTGTCGAGCGCCGTGAGGGCACCGGTGTCGAAATTCTTACATTGGTGGCGTCAAACGCCGCCATCCATGGCTGCCTCGCGCCGCGCCGCGCCGCACTCGGCGACGTCGCGACGCGCGCGCGCACGACGGCGAGCGATCGCACGCATTATCGCGCATTATTTTAAACCGCTCGCTCACAGGGGCGTTCGATAGATAGACGCGAAAGATGGCGAAGAAACAACGCGGGGTGGGCGGCAAGTCGCCCGGCGGCGGGAGCGCGGGCGCATCGAAACCGAAACACTCGCTCTCGGTGGTTGGACGCACGAATGGGAGCACGAATACGCATGAACGGAGTGCGGCGACGGTGAGACGGTTGCAAATGTATAAACAGCGACCGGTGCGAGATGCCAAGGGGAAGATTTTAAAGCAAGATTTGCAGAGCAAGGAGTTGCCGAGCACGCGAATCGTGCCCGACCGACGATGGTTTGGGAATACGCGCGTGATTGGGCAGAAACAATTGGAGGAGTTTAGAGAGGAGATGGCGACAAAGTCCAAGGATGGGTACACGGTATTGATTAAGCAGAAGAAATTACCCTTGTCGTTGTTGAAAGATCCCGAACGCGGACGAGCGAGACGAGTGAACTTATTAGGACAGACGTCATTTGCGGATACTTTTGGATCGAATAAGCGACGAAAGAAGCCAAAACTGGCGTCAGATGATTTGCAAGCGTTAGCATCGAACGCAGAGAAAATGGGAGACGTCTATACGGAGGGTGTACAGACTGGAGTGATTACCGACCGCGATTTGGTCGTCGAGGATGACGGCGTGCGCCGCGAAGCCAAGGCGGGTATGTTTGAAAAGGGTCAGTCCAAGCGTATTTGGGGCGAGCTGTACAAAGTCGTGGATTCTTCTGACGTCATTATTCAAGTCATTGACGTTCGTGACCCCATGGGTACGCGCTGCTATCACTTGGAGCAACATTTGAAGAAGGATGCGATGAAGCGTCACAAGCACATGATTTTGTTGTTGAACAAGGTCGACTTGGTTCCAGCCTGGGTCACCAAGCGCTGGCTTCACACACTTTCGAGAGAGTTTCCGACGATCGCTTTCCACGCCTCGGTGAGCAATCCGTTCGGTAAAGGTGCGGTGTTATCATTGCTTCGACAATTTAGCCGTCTTCGCATGGATAAGCAAAATATCTCCGTCGGCTTTGTCGGGTACCCGAACGTCGGTAAATCGTCCGTAATCAACGCTTTACGGGCAAAACGTGTGTGCATTACTGCGCCCATTCCTGGTGAGACCAAGGTGTGGCAGTACGTCAACTTGACGAAGCGTATCTTCTTAATCGATTGCCCGGGCGTCGTCTACCACGACACTGAAGACACGGATACTGATTCCGTGCTCAAGGGTGTGACGCGTATCTCCAACCTCGATGACGCGCAAGAGCACATTGCCGACGTTGTTGCTCGCGTGAAGGCGGAATATTTACGCCGCGCGTACAAAATTCCAAGCTGGACCGACCCAGATGACTTTTTGCGTCAAGTCGCGCGAATGAATGGCAAATTGCTCAAGGGTGGCGAAGAAGATGTCAACGCTGTGGCCAAGGTTATTTTGCAAGACTGGCAGCGTGGACGGATTCCTTGGTTTGCGCCACCGCCATCACTACCAGACGGCCCATCGCAGACGACGGTGAATGTCCTAGAAAGCGCGTCGGCAGTGGAGAAAGAAGCAGCGCAAGGCTTCGCCGCCGTTGCCGCAGAAGTCACCATGCGCCAGGTGCATCGCCGTATGCCTCAAGCGCACGGTTTATTTGACGAAGAAGACGCGCATGACCAAGAATACGCGACGGAAGACGAAGATGAGCCCGCGTCTGAGGCTGAAGACGATGATGACGATGATGACAACGAAGACGATGGCGAGGGAGGCAAGGCGTCCAAGCGCAAGCGCGACGCGTTATCCGACGACGAAGTCGACGAAGAACGCGACGAGGACGAAGAGGAAGACGAAAAACAAGCGCCTCCAGTACATGGTGAACTCTCCGAAAGCGAAGATGTCGACATTAACGACGAAACAGGAGGTGGCATTGATGAAGAAACTCTCAAAAAGTTTGCGTCTGACGATGATGAAGACGACAACGACGATAGCGATAGCGACAGCGACGGCTACGGCCCCGGCGGATTATCATTTGACCAAGTCCTCGCAGAAATCAAGGGTGAAGTCAAAGAAAAACCATCAGGCGTGAGTGGAAGCAATAAATCTCACAAGAAGCCACGTGGGGAGACATACGGAGCGGCGAAACCCAAAGGCAAGGCACACAAAGGCACAGTGTCCTTCGTATCCAAGGCCAAGGCGGATGACGGCAAACGCGACCGAAGCAAGGGCGCTCGACGTCCGACGCGCGAAAAGCGTTCAAAGATGTTAGACATCTGAAGAAAAAGTGTTGTAACTTGAACAAGCAGAAAACGATTTTATATTTTATGTATAAACGCTCGCTGGATAGATTTTTTCAATGTGTATGGACCTATTACTACTAATCTGATTGTTTCGTGAATCATCGCGGTTGCTGCGCGTCCGCAGCGTCGCCGATGAGGGGCAATTTAATAGTCTTCCCTCGCGCCGACTGCACCGCGCCCGCCGTACACGACAAGTAGGTGAAAAAGAAGACGGTATTGAAGAACAAAATCTCCGCCTGCAATCCAACGCCTGCGGTGGGGCCGCTGCCGTCAATGCCTTGAAATGTGCGCGTTAGTAAATCCGGAACGATGAGCAAAATGTCCAACAACACGGCTTGCTGGGCGTTGAAGCGCACGAAACGCTTCATGTTTTGATTCTGTACGACGCCTAAATACGTGCCAAAAAACACGACGACTTGTAAAAACCCGAGCGAGCCCCAGAGTTGAATCAACGGCGCGATAGGTAACAGCACTAAACTCAGCGCCGGCGCTTGCATGAAAAGAAATTTCGAATACTTCAGCCCGTCGAGCAGAGGAAGCATGTACACCAACGCCGCAATCGCGCGCTCAGAGAAATCGTACTCCTCGTCATCGCCATCCATACTCTTACGCACAGGAGACGATGAATTTGATTTTTCACGTCGAATACGCGCTTGCGCGGCAGCCAAATCCGCGGCGATCGACTTCGCTTCCGCTTGAGCCGCCGCATCCAACGCGGGTTTCGCGTTTGCGCGCTGCGCCGCTCTATCCGCCTCCTCGCGCTCTTGCGCAGGATCCTTCATCGGTGCCGCGCCGTAATCCCCCAAAAGCTTATCCAAATTACTCATCGTATCTTCAACCTTCTTACGCTCGGCATCGCCACCATCGTTCGCGCCGGCGCGCACCACGACCGACGTTGTTCTCGTCTTGAGCGCCATCGTGCGGCAGTCATGGTGCCCATGGCGACGGTGACGATGCGTCGTCGTCGTCGTCGTCGTCGCGGTCGTCGCGCGCACCGTCGGTGTCATCGTCGCAAACATGTCTATCGTTCCCGTGCCCGAGCCCGTTCGTTCGTGCGCCTCGTGGCGTCGGACAGTGAAGCTTGTGGATTTAATCACTCATCTATGACGACGTCATCCAAAATGTCACGACATGTCCCGTCGACGGAGCGTTTTCGCGACGCATACGCGCCGACCGCGCGCGCTTGAGCGCGTTTTGTGCGAGCATGCGTCTCGTTATGACTATGTGTGTGTGTGTATTTGACAATTCAATCGATCACGTGCGGGTTAACGTACGAGGGGGATGTCGAAAACAGAGAACGTACGCTCCGCGCGTTACATGCCTTGACCGGCGAGGTAGTCGCCAAACTGCTCGACGTGCGCGGATACCTGCCGCGTTTCTAAATTATTCCCATGAATCCCAATCACGAACGCTGTTTTGGTTTTTTTCACCACGACGCCGTAATCGGCGCCCTTTTTACCGCGCACGACGCCGTAATCGTCGCCGCCGCTCAGAAAGACGTACCGCGTGCCTCCGACGACGATGCCTTCGCTCGCGCGCGCGATGGGATCAGCAAACAACTCATTAAGCTTGGCCGCTTCATCGGCATTGAATCCAGGGAAATGCTCGGATTGGCCCCAGATGTTACCCGCGTGGTCCGCGATGGCGCACGCTGAGAGCGCCCCGGAGCTCTCGGCGTCGCTCGCGCGCACCGTAGAAAGCGACTCAATCATCGCCTGCGTCGGACGCGTACGCGCGCGCGCAAAACACTCGTCAGTACAACGCGCACACACGCGCACGCGACGTAGACAACAACGACATGAGCAAACAAACATCCACGTCGTCATCATCATCATCGTCGTCATCGTCATCGTCGACACGCAACCAATCAATCAATCTGTCCCGTCGAGCAACTACCAGCAGCCTCGACCCACGACAGCGCACGACGACAGCGCACGACGACGACGACGACGACGACGACGACGACGACGACGCGCGTCGCATCACCCACGCACATCCCAAGACATGGCGACGCGCCGTTCGCACACCACCCGCGCCCCGCGACGTCGTGTGCGGTGGCCGCGTCAAACGTTCACTGGGCTCCACACACACGAGTCCCCTGTCCCCTGGTCATGATTGGTCAATTCACCCCGTGTGCCCTCGCCGTCAACACCTAAGATGCGACTATACGCCATTCGCCGACGACGACGCACACGACGACGCCTACGACGACGCGCGAACGTGCGCACAGTTGACACGCGATATGACGGTGCCGCAACCGAGCGCGGTGACGAGTCTCACGCGCATGGTTGCCGGCGTCGTCGCGTGGGAGGGTGCGTTTCAGATCTCAAAATTCTTTTTACGACACCTTCCCGAACGCGACGACAAGGAGCGGACGTATAAACGCGCGGCGGCGTCGTATATCGTGAGTTTTATACATGCCTTCTTTTTGACCTGGGCTGGGTGGACGATCGTGCGCGAGCTTGAGTTTGGTGGAGCGAGCGCGAGCGCGGAGCGGCTGTCGCTGTACGCCAACGACGACGCGTCGTTTGTGGGATTCGTGGAGATTGTCACGATTGCATTCTTTAGCTATGTGGTGTATGATTTATTACACGTGATTGATCAGTATCCTGATTTGGGTGGGGTGGATATATTAGCGCATCATTTCGGGTTTTTTGCGGCGGCGTTGTTGGCGTACGCGTACGGCGCCTACCCGCTCATGTTGGGATGGTTGTGCACGTGCGAGACGTCTACGCCGGTGTTGAATGTGCGCTTTTTTATCAAGTCTTGGCGAGAGATGGAGTACACGTTGCCGAATATTGATGCCATTGCGTCGATGTTGGGGATGAAAACGCGAGGGGTGATTGCGGGGAATTGGATGGAATATTACGTGTCGGTGGCGTTTTTGTGGGTGTTTGTGGCGGTGCGCGTCATCGGCTATGGGTACGCCCTGATTCGTTTAACTGGAGATTTAAAACTCGTGGATGACAATTTTATTCCATACACCGTACGTGCGATATTGTACACGCTCACGTGCGCTGGATTGATGTTGAATCTGGTGTGGAGTTATAAAATTTACGGCATGTGCAGACACTTTCGGCGCAAAGTTTTAAAGCAACGAGACGACTCTGGCGATAAAATGAGCGACAGCGAAGAGGATGCGACGACGACAACGACTAAACGTAGCTAAAGTTGATGTTTGCCGAAACGTAGCTAAAGTTGATGATGATGATGATGATGATGATGATGATGCGCGGTGCATGATGTAATAACGTTATAAATCTTGTGTTTTACAAAAGAGTCGTCGCGTGCCTCCTCTATGTCTGTGTTTTCTCGTCGCGCGATTACGCGCTTATTACTTACTCGCCGTATATATATACCGGTACGCGCGTGACGCATCAGTACCGTCGCATGAAACCGCCACCACCGCTTCGTCGATCGCCACCTCGGTTCCACGGTAAGGAAGATTCGCGCGGTGCCGGTGGTGGCGGCGCTTGGCGTCTGTCCCGGGTGGAAGATTCGCGGAACTTCCCGCCAGCCCCGGCGGGTTGAAAACCAGTGGCGATGACCGTCACGGCGATTTCCCCCGAGTACTTTTCATCCACGACAGAGCCAAAAATGACGTTGGCAGCCGGGTCAGCTAAAGAGGTGACGACTTCAGACACGGCGTTGACTTCCATCAAGGTCATATCTGGACCACCAGTGATGTTGAACACGATGCCAGACGCGCGGTCGATGGAGTGTTCGACGAGCGGCGCGCTCATCGCCGCGCGCGCGGCTTCCTCTGCTCTGCCCTTACCGCTAGCCACGCCAACGCCCAACATTGCAGTGCCGCTGTCTTTCATCACTGCCCGAACGTCAGCGAAATCGACGTTGACGAGACCCGGGATGGTAATAATATCTGAGATGCCTTGCACGCCTTGACGTAGCACGTCGTCGGCGAGCAAAAACGCCTCCTGCAGCGCCGTGCCCTCCTCCACCACATCAAGCAATCGGTCGTTAGGGATCACGATGAGCGTGTCAACATTCGCACGCAAAGCTTCGATCGCTTCAGTGGCTTGTTGAATGCGTCTTCGACCTTCGAAAGAGAATGGATACGTCACCACGCCGACGGTTAAAATTCCCTTCTCCCGCGCGAGCTTTGCCACGACGGGCGCCGAACCAGATCCAGTACCACCACCCATACCCGCGGTGATGAACACCATGTCCGAACCTTCCACCGCGTTGTTAATCGCCGCTCGGCTTTCATTCGCAGCGATTTCACCGAGCTCTGGGTTACCACCCGTGCCCAAACCGCGCGTCACTTGTTCACCAATTTGAAGCTTATTCTCCGCCAACGCGTTCACGAGCGCCTGAGCGTCGGTATTCACCGCCCAGAATTCAACACCCTACGACAATGGTAATACAATACACGAGAATACGCGACAACGTCAGCACGACGAAGATATCCATCGACGAATCGACCATTGAAATTCAAATGTCAATTTTAAAAATCAAACGCCCGCGGCTCCTTTGCCTCCTCCTTGTCGTCGTCGTCGTCGTCTACGAGTCCGCCCGTAGGCGCCAATCCGAGACGACGCATGCCATCAACGTCGCGCACCGCGCACCGCGCATCGTCAAACGCATCGCACGCACCTGTAACCCACTGGAAATCATCCGATTCACCGCATTCCCACCGCCTCCACCGCACCCGATGACTTTGATCTTCGCCGCGCTCGCGCGCACGTCAACGCCAGCGCGACGCGCGACGCGCGTGTTCGTGCGCGTGCGCGCGCATCGCGCATCGCGCGTCGCCAATCCATGGATCGTCGAATGTCGTAACGACGCCGATACGGTGGACATTGGTATCGCGTGGAGACGACTGAGGACACATCGTCGCCCCACTGATCGACGCGCACGCGCCCGCCGTTTCGCGAGTGCGCCGACGCGAGCGAGCGTGAGAGGACATGGCCGACATAGATGTGCGTGTGCGACGCGATGGCGATGCGAACGCGCCGCGCTGAGCGATGGATGCGGTGACAAAACGCGTCGTAAGACCTGCGCTTTTTGAGACTCGTGGTGTTTTGAATTCGCACGCGTGTTTTGCGCGCGTGCGCGTCGGTGCGCGTGGACTGACCGCGGTGAATGGTTTTTGACGCGTATTAGAGCGGGCAGTTAGTGGTGAAACCGACGCCTCGGCCGTTACCGAGGTGTCCGGATGAAGAGTTGGGGTTCGGAACGGTGCGTCGAGAGAGAGCTATCCGCAAACGCGACGACGCGTACTTTTGTGTATAGATAGTTCGCGGTAACGTTGGATGACACGAGCCGAGTGTATTGACGAGTGATGTTTGCATTGTTTTCGCGCGTGTTTAGGTGATTACAGATCACATGTTAAAAGTGGAGTGGTCGGTGGATGGCGGCTGGGGCGCGCCCGCCATCGTGCCGAGCGGTCCCGTCGGGTTGCACCCGTTCGCGCACGTGTTTCACTACGCGGTGGAGTGTTATGAGGGTATGAAAGCATACGTGGATTCAAATGATCGCGTGCGTTTGTATCGTCCGCAGATGAATATGGAGCGGTTTCGAACATCCGCGGGACGGATGTCGCTGCCAGATTTTAACGGCGGCGAGTTGTTAAAATGCATCGAGCGTTTGGTTGATCTCGATAAAGATTGGATTCCGAAAAAGCGTGGGTACTCTATGTACTTACGACCGGTGATTTTCTCCACCACGCCGTGGTTGGGATTGACGCAGTGCGCAGAGGCGATGATTTTAGTTCTTTGTTGTCCGGTGGGGCCGTATTTCAAGTCTGGGTTTGTGCCGATTAAACTCAGCGTAGACGCTAAATATATTCGAGCCTGGCCGGGTGGTACAGGTAACGTTAAATCTGGAGGTAACTATGGTCCAACAGTTATTTCTCAAGCCGCTGCGGCGTCTAACGGATGCTCACAATCGTTATTCGTCTATGCCAAGGAGGAATACGTCACCGAAGCGGGAACGATGAACATTTTCTTTCTCTGGCGAGACGAGCGCGGGGTAAAGCAGCTCGTTACTCCAACTTTAGATGACGGCACAATCTTGCCTGGCGTTACTCGTCAAAGCGTTCTTGAACTCAGTCGCCAATGGAACGAGTGCGAGACGATTGAACGAATGATTCCATTTGCCGACGTCCTCGCCGCCTCTGCGCGCGGCGACCTTTTGGAAGTCTTTGGCACCGGTACCGCCGCCGTCATCCAACCCGTCAGCGGCATTGTCTACGAAGGTCGTGAAATCAATCCATCCGAACCATTCGACGACAAATCCTTCCAACGTCGCCTCACTGATTATTTGATCAGCATTCAATACGGCGATATCGAACACCCGTGGTCGCACGTCGTGCCGCGCTTTGACTAGCGGGTCGGCCGAGCGTCGAAACGCGTTTCCCTCGATTCAGCCTTCTGTTCCGAGAAACCACGCGCACAATTCTTTCCCTAGTTATTAATCAAATAATACTGTACATTATCATCCAGCGATATCACCAAGATCGATCCAAGACGTCGATTCGTGTGTCGTCGTCAACCTCTAAAACTTTTTTTTCGCTCATTCGAGGCGTTTTTTTTCGCCACTCGTCGACGCGACGCCGCGCGACGCCCACGCACGCGCGTGCACACACACACGCACATAGGTATACGATGATGATGATCTCGTCCGCGTCGTCGGCGCGCGTGGCGCCTGCGCAACGAAAAAGTACCACGCGTTTCAGCGATAACGGTCGACCGATGGTGCATGCGCACGGATTACGACGCAGTACACTCACCGTGACGCACGGATCGCGATTCGAAGACGCCAAGGCGCCAGTGCAAACCCACGCCTTCAATGCATTTGATGTTTCACGCAAGACCAAGGCACGCGTGACGGCTCGGGAGGGCGTAAAGTTGAGCGCGCTGGCGGTGGCCAACGCCTCGAGCGCGGATTACGGGGGCGCCGGGACATCACCCGCGAGTGGGGGATCGAACGCGCCTAACCCGGTGGAGAAGTTTATGCAGGGCATGCGTGATCGATTATCGTGCGATCCAAACTTTTTTTTTAAACTCGGGGCGGAGATTACGATTGACGAGTTTATTACTCTGTTTGTAAACGTCGCGGTTCGGGGGAACCCGCTGACTTGGAATGTATCCGAGCAACTGGCTACGGCGTGCCAAATGTTTACCTCGGCGATTAACGATACGTTGATTGTATACTTTTTGGCGCCGACCAAGGCGAGTGCGGGGAAAAAGCCGGAAATCGCGAGCGTGTTTGAAAAAGGTGACTACACGCTCGCTCAACGCGCCATGTGCTTTGTGAACAAGGCAAAGTTCTACGCCGCCATCGGGGCAGTGTCGTGTACGATATCCATGTTCTTGGCGCTCGCACTCGGTGGGAACATCGGCGGGTTCACGCACGAAGTGTTATTCCGATCCATCGCCACTGGTGGTTTACACATGGGTTTGAGCGCGAACACGCGCTACCAAATTGTAAACGGTATTGAGCGCGTGTGCTACGACAAGTTACCCACGAACGTGGCCAAGAGCGCGTCTGTGGCCGTGCGCATGGGTAATAACTTCTTGGGCGCGAGATTATGGATGCTCATGGCTCAGTTTACGGGCTTGAGCTGATCAGCAACTCGACTTGTGTAATATTAAAAAGTCAAAAGTCAGGTCTAATCAAAAAGTGCAAACGCATCGTCTCCGCTCTTGGCACGTTTATTGCTTCCTTCATCCGCACTGACCGGCACGGAGAACTTTTCTAATTTCTCTAAAACCCCTTTTAAGATTTGACGTTCGCTTTCAATGAGGATCGCGGCACATTCAAGGCGTTCATTCTTCCCGCGCTCTTCATCGCCAACCGTCGCGTACATCGATAATCGACGCTCAATAGCGCTCGAGATGACTTTTACGACGCTGCACGTCATCATCGGCTGCTGTTCATGAGCACTTTCCATTGCTTTCGCCACGGTTAAGATGGCGTTGATGGCGTCATCTCGGCGTGTCGTGTGTCTAACTTTTCTAAATATGTCGTCATCCTCAACGCATGCCCACACGACGTACATTAAATCATCTGGTAATGTACACGCACGATTAATGTCAAAAGACGCATCAGCAGAAGAAATTAACGATGTGGATTCTATCCATTCAAATCTCTTTGCAATCTGTGAGCCTGAAATGCCCACCATTGCCGCCGCCACGCGAATGTTTGTCGTGCTCAAGGAAACGACATCCGCCGGATTGTCGCGCTGCGTGAATCCATACGAGTTCAACAATCTTGCGTTACCCAAAAACCCATAGGTGTTGAATATCTCTTCTCCACTCTTGACTCCACCCTCGCGAACAATTCGCACAGCCAACGCATCGTTCTCGCTCGTCGAAACCGAGCCGCCGCCATCGCCGACGTTGACGTCGTGGCCGCCAGTGCGATGATTGAAACAATCCGCGATTGGCGCGAGTCCGATCCCACACGTGGGCGAGATTTGAAACGCGCGACTACTCACCACCGTTCGCGCGCGGTGAAACAAATCAAACGAGCACTTGACGTCGTGTGCTTTGAAAACTTCTTCAACTATGCAATCCCACTCTCTTCTCGCCTCGCGCAGCTCGTCTCGCAACCCAACCTCAACCTCTGTGTTTACTAAATACCCACGCTCTTCATCGCTCCACATGGATACCACGTTAGGCTCGCAGTCCGGCAACACGCGTATGTACGCGAAGTACTTCGACGCACGCCCGAGATGCCTTTCGACGCACAACGCGCTCGCCGCCTCGCACAACCAACCTGCGAGAAGTTTTTGCTCCACAACCTTTGCGTGAATCGCCTCGGCGACATCTGGCATTCCACACGTGCTCAAAGTCAAGCACATGGACACTGGAATGCGCGCCAAGCGTTCGCCCGCAGCGAGATCGCGAGTGCCACAGAGAACGCCTCGACCGCCGCCGCCGCCCTCCGACGAGCGCGCGGCAAAAGTCACCGCCTCGTCATCCACGACGATATCATGCATCGCGCACCACGCGAGAAACTCATCAAATAACGCATTATGTGTCGCTTGAGCCGACGTCATCGCGCCCGAGGCGCGTAATGACGACGCGTATGCTTTATAAACTTTTCTAAAAATTAAAAACTATCGTTACAACCGACGGCTACGCGCGTCGCAAACTGAACAAAATCTCTCTCACACGACACGTCTCACGTCTTACGCCTTCCACAGCGACTTCACCGCACGTGTCACGCCTTCACCCTTCGTATTCAATTGAAACAACCCCACGAGCGTGGCCACAGTAAGCGCCAACGTCGCCGCGCGCGTCGGTCCCCGCATCGCCTTTGGGCAATAATCTGAAATGATCTGTCCCGCAACGTCGCCAACCACAGTCGTCATCGTCGTCAGTCGCGCGCCAAAACACAACACAACGTAATACGTGCAACTCTCACGCATCACTCGCGCGCAATCACCCGCGAAGACGTACGAAATTCAACGCAATGTGCGAGTGCACGGGCAACGCCACCCCGAGCGCCACATCGATCGGCAGCGACCCGCCCGGAAGCATCGCCGCCGCGGGCACCAACCCCGCGAGCGCGAACGAGCTTCCGTGGTAGATTTTCATCATCGCCCGTCCGCTGTCCGCGGCTAACATCGACGACATCGCGGCGGCGCGTTCTGCGACGCGACCGCACTCGTGGGGCGATGGGGTGGCCGAGATCACACACAATGATGGGTTTTGTTTGTGTTGAGTACGAGAAATTCAAAACAGAGCGCCACCGACAGACGACGTAACGACGACAGACGACGACGCGCGCGCGCGCGACGGCGACGGGTTCGCGATGGGGATTAAAGGGTTAACTGGGTTGTTACAAGATAACGCCCCTGGATGCGTGCGGGAACAAAAGTTTGAGTCGTATCTCGACCGAAAAGTGGCGATCGATGCGTCGATGCACATTTATCAATTCATGGTGCGAACGCGCGAGGCGACGCGAGGCGACGTCGAGCTCGAGGGTTGTGAAGCGTGGAGTCGCGAAAGGGACTGACTTTTGTATTGTTGGTGCGTTTTGCGTGCGTAGATGGTGATTGGGCGACAAGGGGAATCACAGTTGACGAATGAGGCGGGGGAGGTGACGGCGCACTTGCAAGGCATGTTGACGCGCACGTGTCGGATGCTCGAGGCGGGGATTAAGCCGGTGTACGTGTTCGATGGGAAACCACCGACGATGAAGGGTGGAGAATTGGCGAAACGTAAGGATAAGAGAGAAGAAGCAGAGGCGGCGTTGAAGGCAGCGAGAGAGGCGGGGGATGCCGAAGAAGTTGAAAAGTTGGCCAAGCGAACGACGCGCGTGACCAAACAACATAGTTTGGAGGTTATGAAACTCGCGAGATTAATGGGATTGCCAGTTTTCGAAGCACCGTGTGAAGCCGAAGCGTCGTGCGCGGCGTTGTGTAAGGCTGGATTAGTGTTTACGGCGGCGACGGAGGATATGGATACGTTAACTTTTGGTTGCCCGAGAATGTCGCGCAACTTGATGGCGCCCAAGTCTCAAGATAAGCCCGTGTTGGAGTTCGATTACGCCAAAGTCTTGGCTGGACTTGAGTTGACTGAAGATCAATTCATAGATTTGTGCATTTTGTGCGGATGCGATTACACTGACAGCATCAAGGGCATCGGTCCCAAGACGGCGCTGAAACTCATTCGCGAGCACAAAACGATTGAAAATATCCTCGAAGCGATTGACACTGAAAAATACCCGCCGCCAAAAGATTGGGAGTTCAATGAAGCGCGAAAATTATTCAAGAATCCCGAAGTCATGGACACCACTGGGTTGAACTTGACGTGGAAAGCGCCTGACGAAGAGGGATTGGTTGAATTTTTAGTCAAAGAAAATGGTTTCAATGAAGATCGAGTTCGCGGAGTGTGCGCCAAAATCAAGAAAGCTCGCGCGGGCAAGGCATCGCAGAACCGTTTGGAAAGTTTCTTTGGTCCGCCAAAAATCATTTCCAGTACCATCGGAAAGCGTAAGATTGAAGAAAAGACGAACGGAAAAGGCAAAGCGGCGCTCGGGAACAAGAAATCGAAAGGCGTTAGCGGATTCAAGCGCTCCAAGTAGGCCCAAAACCACGACCGACGGTCAAGGTTTCGTGTACATGCAATCAAAACAATTTCAGCGTCATTTACCACCGCGCCACTTGACGTTTCTTTCGATCGCCGTCCGCTCCTATACCCTAGCCATTAAGGCATGCGCGCATTTCGCCGGCCAAAGCGCCACACGGTAACGCACTCGGATCGATCATGCGCCCTGTGGCGTGTGCTGCGCCAATCAGGGCATCTTTTTTAAATGAGCGTTCGTCTACGTCCGCGCGTTCGACGTTTTCGCGCTCAAATACGCAAGTGAAAGCGTCTGTGCATGTGCCGCAGCAGAGAGTCTCAGCAACCGCGTTAGCGTTAGCGAGCGCGCTGGTGCTCACGGCCGCGCCTTCACCATCATTCGCACGCGCACCGCCGTCACCAAGTTATAGCGGTGTTGATCCTGCCCAGAGCTCTTTCATTCAAGGACTGGTGAAGAAGAGCGCGGAGGATAAAGATGCGCTCAACCAACAACGTTTAGAGAACTTTTACAATCGCAAGTTTCGTATCAACGAAATCGTAGGCGCCGAGGTGTTGCAAGAGCCGTGCGATCCGCGAGACCCAGAATATGGGTTCAAATGCCGTCCTAGTTTGCCTCGTTTACCACAAGATCGCTTCGGCGATAAGGCGTTCGAGGAACCCAAAACTGGGTTCGGTTTGGTGAAATCAAAGGCTGAGGTCGACGCTGCGGCTGAAGCGCTCATCGAGCGATCAGATGAGTCTTTGGGGAACGATGAGACCGTCATTAGTGATGAAATCGAATCCGGTGCCAGTATTGTGGCCACCGATGATGTTATCACAGACACTAACGAGCTAGACAAAGCTTTGTCGGATTAGTATTGAGTTGCAATAAATATTTACATAGCGCGCGCTAAGTCAACGATGTTGATCATGTTCTTCTGAAGTAATTCTATTTTAATACGTTATCGGACCCTGCAGACTACCCGTGGCAAATTGTCGGACGATGGGTTCGGTGGTCGTGTCAAACTCTGCAACTGAACCTTCCCACGCGACCTTGCCTTTGTGCAAAAAGACAATTCTATCGACTGATCGCCGAATGGTACTGTGTTGATGCGTGACGACTATATAACTGGACACCCCGCCGATTTCACCGTTGTTGCATTCTATCCCGCTGGCATTGGATGTCGATGCTGGCTTGCAATGCAGCGACCGCATTAAATCCTCCACCACCGTACTCGCCACTGGGTCCAACCCAGCCGTGGGCTCGTCATACATCACAACTTCCTCGATCGGACCCTCTTCTGCACCATCATTGATGCCAGATAAGTGGTCATCTTTAATGATCGCCCGTGCCAACGCGGCGCGCTTTTTCATACCTCCCGAAAGTTGCGCTGGATACTTATCCTCGCATCCTTGCAAACCCACGGCGGCTAAACTCTTCTTCACCAACCGGCGAATTTCTTCCGGTTCCAAATCACTGTGCTCGTAGAGTTTAAACCCGACGTTTTCTCCCACAGTGAGAGAATCAAACAACGCCGCGGATTGAAATACCATCCCTACGTGTAACTTTGGTTTCGCCTCGTCGCTAGCCAATCCCGCGCGTTTCTCACCGCAAATATACACCTCCCCTTCATCCGGCACTAACAACCCCGCCATGATACGTAGCACAGTAGACTTACCCGTACCCGAAGGACCAATAATCCCAACCGCCTCGCCTCGTCGAACCTTAAAGCTCGCGCCGTCGAGGACAACTTTTGACCCAAACGCCTTCTTCACGTTGCGAAGCTCAATCAACACCTCTTCGTCTTTCTCCACGTTCGACGACCCCGACGACGACGACGACGACGACGACGATGGCTGTTTACCGTTCACCATCGCCCCTGTTTCGCCTGATGACGATGGATTCGAGCTCGATGTGTCATCCACGACGGCGCGCGTGGCTACCGCGCTCGATCGATCGATCGCAAGACGACGTGGCGTGTGTCGAGCATTCGACGCTGAGCGACGCGCCTGAGACGTCGCGCGGGCGACAGACGGCGTGGCGTGGACTGCATTGATGCGCATAGTGTGTGACATCTCGCGCGAGCGTTCAGCTTGAGCGCAAACTGTATTGAAAGGCTGGCTTGACTGAATGAATAACGCGAGCTCGACACTGAGGCTTTGGTGAGATAGCGTCGGCGACGGAGAAGACGAACGACGGGGATGCGTTTTTAGACGTGCTAAGAGGTGCGTTCGATTGACCTGAAGTGATTCATTAAGTGGAAATGTATTATTAAACGGAGTGTGTTGTGCGGACGCGTGCTGCATGGATGCTATTACGAAAGTAGTTGCTGCTTTGTGAGTTCAAAGAAACCATCTTTGCTGTCCCCGCTCGAGTTTGAGTCGGACTCTTTCACTCTCCTCTTGTCCTTGCCTTCGGGATTAGGCGTTGACGTCGGTGAAATATCGCTATATCTGTGATAGAGCACATTTGCCACCGAACGATCGATGAGATTCTGATCCTTGTCAGTGACTAGCATGATTTCGTCGTCGTCATTTTCTCGCACTTGTGTAGACTCGGCTAAACGCTTTAAACTGCATCTGATGTTTTCACGCGTCGCCGGTCTTAATGTACTGACAACTTTCTGGAGTTCAGCCAAAGTGGCATTGCATTCATCGACACTGGCGTAGTTCGCCGTCGCGGCTGCGTTTGACGCATTCTGGCGTTTGGCGCCAGTCGGTGGTTCAGTGCCGCTTGGCGCGCGAAACCTCGTACTCGTCGAACCCGAAAGCGAGCCTGAAACAGAGGCGAAATTTTGTGCAGATACTCCTTGCATATTTAACGCACCCGACGCTGGCTTGGATGATCTCTTTGGCACCGCCATCGTCGTCTTCCTCGCGCCAGAAGTCGTCTTGTTCGCTTGGCCTTTTGATGAGCCCATTTTGCTGTCCGAAGTTCGCGCACGTTTGGCCCCAGATCTCGAGGGAGAATTCACCGCTTTGACATTTATCTTACGCCCGTTTTTCGGAGCGTTCTCGAATGTTTCGGGCACGTCCAAGCTCAGGTCTGATTGATACCATTCCATCTCCACCGGATTCCAATCCACCTGCCATTGCTGCTGCAGTTGCTGCTTTCGCACGATATGCTGCGTAATTTGCCGTTGATACACTACAGGAATCCCAGCTTGCATCTGTTGGTCGTTCCATCTTCTATGTGCGCCGTCACCGACGCCACCGAGCGGCGCTTGCGGCGCTTGATAATCCCCGGCGTTAAATCCAGGAATACCGTCTTCGCGCGCGCCGTTGAACATTTGATCTGTAAATCCTTCAAAGGCTTCCGATGCAAACACGTCATTCACTGAAGTATTGTGAACATCAGAAACGTTTCCTGCATTTGGCACGGTCGATGTATTCGTGTACGGCGCTGATCCGCGCGCGTACATTTCTGTCGTGAACACGTCAAATATCGCATCCGTCGCCGCCGTCGCCAACTCATTTTCCACTATCGATTGACTCCCGAGCGACTGAAACGAAAATGAAGACATTCTCGGCACAGCAAATGAATTCAATAAACTCAAATCCGCCGTATCCAACAACCGTCCGGCGTGTGTCAACTCCACCGGCGCCGCGATGTCGCCCAAAAATTCATCGAGCTCGCTTCTCGCCTTGGTCTTCGTCGTCGTCGTCGTCGTCGTCGCTCGCTTATTCCCCTTCGTTGTCGTCACCCCCGTCATTTTCGCCGGTCCACCATTCGCCATCGCCTTCCCTCCGCGTCCACTCGGCGACGCCCCCGAAACCGGTCCGCGGTTCCCGCGCGCGCGCCAGCTCGCCTCCGCCATGACGCGTTCGCCCCCCCCCGGTATATCTCGTCCTCCTCCGTCGCGCGTACTACGACACCCGTATATCACGTCTCACGTCTCACGTCTCACGCCGCGCGCGCTCTATATATTCACGCACACCGCACACCGTCGCGGTCCAGAACCCGTCCCGCCCGCCGATCGTCCCGCGGGTGTTCGCGCGCGATAATCCAACCCACGAGTCCGCGCGCTTTGAACGCCCCGTCGCGCGCTGTGGCGAACGCCCCGTCGCGTGCGTGCGTCGCGTGTCCTACGCACTCTTTACGCGACTCACGCGCACGCGAACGCACCGCGCAACCGCAACCGCACCCGCAACCGCGACCGCAACCGCAATCCCGCCAGCGTGCCCACGTCCGCGTCGTCGTCGCCCGCTCGCCGAATCGAATCGATCCGAATCGAATCGACGCCCGTCGTCCTCGTCCGTCACGCGCCGCACGCGAGCGTTGCGATGCGATGCAATCCGCGATGTCCCTCGACTTCACGGGTCCTCCGTCCGTCCTCCGTCGTCGTCGTCTGCGGTCAATCAATCAATCAATCAATCAATCAATCAATCAATCAATCAATCAATCAATCAATCAATCAATCAATCATCCGTCGACGTCGACGTCGTCGCGTCGCAAAAAGCGCCCGCGATCGATGGCGCGTTGAAGATATTTTCATCCAGGCGCACCCGCGCGCGCGGTCGCGATCGGTCGTTCGAGGTCGTGATTCGTCCCTCGTGGTCGCGATTGGTCGCTCGAGGTCGAGGTCGAGGTCGAGCGGTCGGTCGGTCGCTCGAGGTCGCGCGCGCGCGCGCGCTCGCCCGTGGTCGTGCCCGGAAGCACCCGAGAGGGGGGGGCACGGGCGCGAGTTCGCGACCGATCGCGACCTGGACGACGACGCGCCGACGCCCCCCATCGAGGGATGGATTTGGATTGTCTTTTCCCGACCCATCGTCGCGATGGGTCGCGCGCGGGCGTCGTCGAGGCGATGGGTCGCGCGCGACCGCGACGGACTGCTGCATGCATTCATGGAGTGTACAAAAGAACACGACGACGATTGATGGTGACGATTGATGGTGATTGATTGATTGATTGATGATTGATTGATTGATTGATGAATGATGGATGGATTATATCCATGGGTGGTGCGCGAGGTGAGGGGTGCGGGAGAACGCGACGCCGCGGTGTGGGACATACACCTACGGACGACGATAGAGAAGACGATGTCGTTCACTGCGAGCAGCAAGGTGTTGACGACGACGACGACGACGACGGGGGTGCGAAGGCGCGGGAACGCGCGCGCGACGGGGACGACGACCAGGCGAGGTGGGCGACACATGGCGCGCGCGAACGCACCGAAGATGTCACCGCCGGATGCCAAGTCTTTGGTGGACGCCACGGAAACGTTTATTTTCGATTGCGATGGGGTGATTTGGAAAGGGGACTCGTTGATTGAAGGCGTGCCGGAAACGTTGGACTTGTTGCGGTCGATGGGGAAGCGATTGATTTTCGTGACAAACAACTCGACCAAGTCTCGCGCTGGGTACACGAGCAAGTTCAAGTCTTTGGGGCTTAACGTCGGTGCGGAAGAAATTTTCTCGAGTTCGTTCGCAGCGGCGGCGTACTTGGAGTCCATTGGTTTCAAGAAGAAGGCGTACGTCGTCGGCGAGACGGGCATCTTGGAGGAGCTCGACAACGTCGGCGTGCAACACATTGGCGGCGAAGCTGATGCTGGCAAGCAAGTGACGTTGAAGAGTGGGGAGTTGATGCACCACGATGAAGACGTTGGTGCGGTTATCGTCGGTTTCGATCGTAACATCAACTACTACAAGATTCAATACGCCACGTTGTGCATTCGTGAAAACCCGGGGTGCTTGTTCATCGCCACGAACACGGATGCCGTGACGCACTTGACCGACGCCCAAGAATGGGCTGGTAACGGTTCCATGGTTGGTGCTATTAAAGGCAGCACGAAGCAAGAGCCGATCGTCGTCGGTAAGCCCGCCGCGTTCATGTTGGACTACATCGCCAACAAGTACAGCTTGCGCAAGGATCAAATTTGCATGGTTGGCGACCGTCTCGACACGGATATTCTCTTTGGTAAGGATGGCGGCTTGCGCACCATGCTCGTGTTGTCCGGTGTGACCACGGAAGAAACGCTCAAGAGCCCCGAAAACGACATCGCCCCGGATTTCTACACCGACAAGTTGGCTGACTTGTTGTGCTTGAAGCCAGTCGAGGCGTAAGTATACACATTCCCAAACCGCCCGCAATTTAAAATTTGTTTATCATTTGTCATGAATCTACTTTCAATCATAAAACTAAATGTCTATGGCTATGGCGCATGCGTGCGTGTGCGCGCGCGTCGTGTGTTTCTTCTAATCGCGCGAACGGTCGCGGAAATCGCGGCTATCTCTTCTTCGCACGCGACGCTCGCCGTCGCCTCTCGTGGGCGAACGACTGCGTCGTCGATGCCTGCTATGATCGTGCGTCGCCGTCGTCGTTTGAGGTTTTCCTAAATCTATATACTTGAACTTTTCATCAATCTCATAGAGCGCCAATAATGTCTTTGCGACAATTTCCAAGTCTTCCAACACCGCGCCGTCGACCAGTCGCCACCACGGCGGCGCCGTCGGTAACGCCACACCGGCGCGCCTTGCTGCTAAATAAATGCACCCACATGCAATCACATCAGGTTTGAATCGTACGCAAAGAGGTGTCAGAAAGCTGTCGTTGCACATCACCCACGCTTTTCGCGTCAATTCTTCGTCTAAATTGAGGCACGCGCACAACGCATACGCGTACTTTTGAGGCGCCGAACAGTGCGCAAAAAAACCAAACTCTTTGAGCATCACCATCTCCATGAAATGTGCCGTACTCTTGGCGTTTTCATACTCGGGAGTGTTGATAATGAATACTCCCTTGGGTTCACCCTCGGCGAGTTCTTGTGCGTGTCTTATGCAGTTCAACACGTCTCGCGTCTTGCGCACGTTTTCCTCCAACTTGCACGCGAGCGTGATAGACGCCGTCACCACCGCCTTCATGTCGTAGACCGTGAGAGACTTCTTGGCGTAAAATCGATGCATGAGAGTTTGCGCAGTGGTCGTGACGACGAAATCGACCTCCAAAAGCTCGCACGCACAGGCAATCAGGGATGCACCGTACGCGCGCTGATTGAATTCACACAACTCATCAACGCCCTGACGACGACTTGGGGTGTCGTTCACGTCGTGCGTGATGTAGAAATTATCCACAGTTGACGGTGTGACTATCATCGCAACCGTGGGCGGCGACGACGTGGACCTCTTGGGTGCGACTCGCGAGCGCGCCGCGCGCCGTCAAGTAACGCTCTCGTCTGTGCGAGTAAGGGATTTTTGTCTCTGCGCACACGTCGTCAGGGATTTGATTTGATTTGATTTGATTTTTTCATGAAATCATGACCTACAACTAACCTATTCATACTACATCAACCGAACTTGAAGCAATCCCGATTGCGGTTCGCTAAATCGCCATCGCTCTTGGTGCAAGAAGGTCTCGACAGCGACGGGCAAACGAGACGGCGTCCTCGATCCCACTGTGTGGTGGCCCGTGCCCACGAGTACGTGCGCGTAGGGCTCTCCACTATCACGTAAACGTGGCAGTTCGCGACGTAATATCGACAGCGCCTCTGTGACGTGCAAGCCGTGCAAGTCAATCGTTCCGCTGCGACCGCCACCGCGGTTGGCGTAAATGTTTGCCGCCGCGTCTGCGTGCGCCGCTGACATTTTTGCCGCCGCTTCTCGCCCTTGACGGGATAATTCTTTCGCCAGCGCTTTATTTCCAGCCAAGAATGCATTAGTTGCTTGCTCATAGCACACATTTCGTACGCGTGCGTGATCTCTAGCCTCGTCTCGAGTCGATTGATAGAGCTGTGACACCGCCGCGCCGGTTTCAACCCACTCAATTTTCGTACCCTCCGAAGGCGCTTCACTGCGCATATTCTTCGTCATCAATGTCGATGACGTAGATGCTGACGTAGACGCTTTCCATAGCGATGCCGCCGACGCCTTGTTCACGTTTGACATTCCACCAGACAAGAAAATCTTCTTGGGAAGCGCGTCTTCGTCTTCGCGCTCGACATCCACTCGCGCCGACCCGCGCCCACCCCCGAGCGATGGAAACGCCTCAACGTCATCCAAAACCGGTGCTTCAATCTCCGGCACATCTTCATCCATCAATAACTCAATCGCAAGCTCCACATCCCCCCCAGTATTCATCAACGCCTCTTCCAAACACGCCGCGTCCACGTCGGGAAAGCTTTCGCACAAAAACGCCAAGCTCTCGTCAAAACCACCGTCGCCCACCACGGGCGCGGCCACCGCGTGGTCGGCGTGGGCCACCCACGAATGAGGCTCATCGAACCCGACGCCCCCGTCCCCGTCCCCGTCCTCGTCGTCGCACACCAACCCGAGCGAATCGAACGCATTCGCCAGCGCCCGCGCTCGTCCCCCGTCCTCCTCCTCCTCCTCCGCGATCGTCGTCGTCGACCGTCCGACGCCACCGCCACCGCGCGGTCGTTCGACGACGAAACTCGCCGCCGATGGATTCAACGCCATGGCCCGCGGCGACGACGACGCGACGACGACGCGACGTCTGGCGACGACGCGGGCGATCGGTCAGTCACGTGGCTTGGAATGGATAAAACAGCGCTGACGCAGCACCGTTGACTCGACGACATATATCGACGACGACATTCGACATTCGACGATGATGGGTGATGATGATTGGTGTGGGTATCCAAAGTACGCGACGCGATGCGATGCGTGCGACGAGGTTGTCGTGCGTGGAGTGCGCGCGCCGAGATGCGTCGTTATGTTTGATGACCACGACGCGACGGTTAGAGGTGCCGAGGTTGATGATGTTGATGACGCTGACGGTGCGTCGTTGGTGATGTGTGACGTGAGGATTGATGTGAAACGAGGGCGAATTATGAGTGTTCGTCGACACGCGTCGAGGTCGACGCCCGTCGTTGGTGATGCGACGACCGTGGTTGACGTGGACGCGCGAGGCGGGGTGATGCTGCCGTGCTTTGCGGATATACATACGCACATCGACAAGGCGCACACGTGTGAACGAAGCGCGAATATCGATGGTTCATTGCGTGGAGCGGATGATGCGTGCACGCGGGATGCAAAATATTGGTCTGTGGATGATTGTAAGCGACGGATGGATTTTGCGTTGAAGTGCGCGTACTGTTACGGAACGTCTGCGTTGCGGACGCATTTGATGAGCAGTGATCCCGTGCAAAAGGAATACGCATGGGAAGCGTTTAGACAACTGCGAAGCGAATGGGAGGGGAAGATCGAACTTCAAGGCGTGTCCTTGTCGGTGTTGAGTTTCTTTCGAGATGAGGTTCGCGCGAGAGAATTGGCGAGCGAGGTTCGCGCTTCTGGCGGCGTTTTTGGCTGCGCCGTGAGTTGTAGCGACGAGGGAGGCACCGCACTCGATGATGTCACAACGTGTGGAGATGAAATTCATGGCTTATTAGACGTTGTGTTCACCATTGCGAATGAATTTGGTTTGGATTTGGACTTTCACGTGGATGAGAATGGCAACGTCGAGTCGAGAGGTTTGCTGCACATTGCGCAAGCCGCGATGCGCAACAACTTCCAAGGCTCGATTGTGTGTGGACACTGCTGCGCATTAGCCGTGCAACCCGATGATGTGGCGGCAGAGATTATAGAAGCCACACGAAAAGCTAACATCACCGTGGTTAGCCTGCCTCAAGTGAATCAATGGTTGCAAAATCGAGATCCATACGGCGCCAAGACGCCAACGCGTAGAGGCGTGACGCGTGTCAAAGAATTAGCCACAGCAGGCGTACCAGTGTGCTTGGCGAGCGATAACACGCGCGATCAGTTTTTCGCTTATGGTGACTGTGACATGCTCGACGTATTTCGCACAAGTATCTTTATCGCGCACTTGGATCGATGTGGAAACGATGGAACGTTGGCATCATGGCCACTGTCTGTCGCAGCAAATCCTGCACGAGCGATGAAACTCGATAAAACCTTTGGATACATCGCTCCAGGTGCAAAGGCAGATTTCATATTATTCCACGCTCGCACGTATTCTGAGTTATTTTCCCGCCCACAGCACGATCGTGTGCTCATTCGTCATGGAATACGAGTGCAATTGCGGTTACCCGAGTACACCGAACTCGATGACTTGAACGCAAAACGTGAAGACGCTGATGCAACAACGATTCCGGCGTAGGCTTATTGTTTACCTTGATGGTCTAAACACTTGCATTACTATGTCTATGCTACTACTAAGCTAAGAGCGCCCCTTCGAGTTGCTTTTTTGCGACGCTCGCGTGCGGTAATCCGCGTACAAGTGTGCTCGCCCAGTGTTTGTGAGCGCGTGAAGCATTCAACGTTTGCAAGCTCACGAGCGCGCTTGATATGAGAAGAACCTCCAGAGAATTGCGCTCGCGAGAATGAGGTAGATGACGCAAAACATTGCATGCGCAATGAAAAGTATTCCGTACCATAGCTGCCGAAGTTTTGTTCAATTCAAACGTTTCCTTGGCTTCTGAAACGAGCGATGAAGTGAGGTGCGTGAAATGCCGACACATCACAAACGCACTCTCGGGCGCATGATTTGCGGCAAATATCACCACGCGCGCTAATATATCGAGCACTAGTGATGAAACTGGAACGTCATCGTGGATGACGCCGTGCATTGTGAGTACCGTGGGTATTCCTACCTGGGATATGCGTTCAAATTCACCCAAGGAGATGCGCGGCAGAACAACGACGCATGCCACCAGCAAACTTTGACGAAATTCGGCCAAATTCCCTCCTACAATGCCTTGTAAAGCTTGTAAAAGTTCAACGAGTATATCATCACCCGCATCTGCGCCGTAGAGTTTCAAAACGTCCACCATCAGCGATGATATTGCCCCTGTCTGGAGTGAAGGCGGGATGGGGCGGAGCACCAAGTCAACACGCGCGAGACTCATGACGGAATCCATCCGAACACGCGTATCCCATTCGATGCTAATCGCCGCCATTTGATCCGCCTCTTGAAATGCCTCGAGATCATATTCGCTCAACGGATGTGTTTCGTATAACCTGCCAAGTCCTTTGCAGAGTTGGCTCAAGAGCGTGGAAGCCATGACTTGCGTCGTGGTCAATCTATGCTTTCGTGACCAATCGATGACGTGACAGAGGGCGAGAAGAATGCCTTCAGGAAACGTTTTCGCCACGATGTCAACTTGTACTTGATTGTTTGTCAACGACACGATACTTTTGAGCGCATCTAGGGCAAAGTATGATCCATGAAGTGAATCTGATGAGGAAGCGTCACTTAGGAATGTTGGCGTCAGCATCGGGAGAACGACATACAGCAAGCCTTCTCGTAAATCAAGCACGGATGTATTTCCATTTTCACGTTTGAACAACGCATCGCAGAGAGACGATAACGCATCTGATGCTTTTGTACTGTCGAAATCGCTCGGAATATTGCGCAGAAAATCAGCAAAAGCGGCCAGCAAGTACGGCGGCGCCACTGAACTTGATCTGTAGCGAGCCAAGCTAGGAGACACATGCAACGCAGCGATGATTATGCTCGCCTGCAATGGGTGTGCAACAGCAGTTTGAATCAATCGTTGAGACGTGAGCACAGGATTAACGAGCATGGGCCACACTAATTCGTTTGCTAAATTTGTCGCCATGCGACTTGACACATTCGCATTCGCACTTGATGTAATTCTGTTCAACAATGCGATCAAGTCGCGCTCGATTTCGGCCAGTCGCTTATCATCATGCGTTTGAATTAATTTTCGTAGCAATATGAAGCGATCAGAGCAAAGTATGTCAAAGTGCACGCTCGATCCTGGAACGTTTTGCATCACTTTTGCAGCTTTTTCGCGCGAATCACACGCCAACAATTCTTGTAAGAATTCCTCTTGCTTTGAGACCTTCGGAGCAGTGAATGCGACGCGCATCTGCGCAATGCGATCTTCATTATTAGTTTTCACGACTGTTTGTGTATCTGTGGTCGCATTCTTGACTTCCTTGGCCGTCGATATGGATAACGTCAACTGTTCGACGACGTCTCGAGGCGTTTCACTCGCAAATAAAGCCTTCATCATTGCGATTTTGGCCAATATTTCTGCATTGTTTAGTGCACTATGAAACAACTCAATCATTTCACATTGCGTGATTAACACTGCGAATATCGACGTCGATATTGACCATTTTGCGCGACGACAGAATGGGTCCACAGCGTCTACAATTGCACAACCCCGGTCATCGACTAGTCTAGTGCACCAAACTCCGAGCATAATGTCAAAAACGCAACGACGTACGTCTAATGAATGATTACGAGGTTTTCGTAATATCCTACGCAAGCCAGGTACGATGATTGTGTCTAAAGTTCCGTCGTTGGTGTCGCCGCGCAATGCGTGCGCGTCGAGCGCATGAAACAAGGGCTCGAGCTCTGATTCGATCAACGCCTCATCGTTGTCAAATGACTTCAGGCGCAGTAACTCCAACGCTCGCGACGTACTAGTACTCGTGATGTCGACGACCGACTCCGTCATCGCCCGTGCGCGTGCTTCTGCGACTGATACCACCTGAGTACTTTGCGTGGAAGGAAGTAGACAGCGACGACTAGATACAAGACGAGCAAGACAAAGTCTAAAGGCTTTAAAGCGTAAATGATAACGTTGTTGTTGTTCGTATCGTCATCCATGAAAAGTTGACGAGCGCTGAACGAGGATTTGTTGCGTTCACTCGGTGAGTGTTGTTGTGGAGCAATTTGTTTTCGGCGACTATCAGTTCAGTTTCAGTTGTTACATTTTCCTATAATCCGGCCTTTTTAGCCGCTTTCGCTTTTTGGTTGTGATGCTTGTGTACAAAATCTTTCGCAGTGAAACCGCGCGTGGCTCGACCGCCAGTGCCACGGCCTCGACCGCCTCGACCACTAGAGCTACCCTCGCGCGGTTCTGGTATGGCTTTCCCCACCGAACTACCCGGTACGAATGGTGCCGCCTTACTAGATGGAACAAAATCTTCAGAGGCAAATCGGGCTTTATTTCCCCCTGCACCTAAACCTTCTATTTGGTTTGCGGCTATCTTTGCTCGCGCGAGGGCGATTGAAGAAGCTTCTTCTGCGGATGTTGCAAGAATTTTCTCTGCCCCTTCCTTCGGAGCGTGATATACTTTGCCACCTAACAAGTAGAATGTTCGTTTCATCGCACCTGATTGCGCATCCCGTGCGGGTTTAGATGATTCAATATCAAACTCATCCATTCCGATGGCGGTGTTGGCGACTTGCACGGGAAGGTCATCGAACGAATCGTCATATTCGTCCTCGTATTCCAAATCGAGCATGGCTGTCAGCACTCGATGATCTTCTGCAGACCTCTCGAGGTCAATATCTCGGTTCACTTTACGCGCAAGAAAGTACCCGCTCGGAGTGAGTGCCGGTGCACTTCCAGTTGCAGTCGACTCGGTTTTGCGCAACGTCTGTAATGCCGCTGGGGGCCAACCAAGATTTCTGTCAAGTGTCGACAAATGAAGAGGAAGCGAGTCCTCAAACAAGTGCTGAGCGATGAGCTCTACGTTGGGCCCAAAATGATCAACGCACGCCTTAACAAATCCAATGCCAACATCAGGCAGCACAGCACGGACGGACTCGATTATAGAGACAACGTCTTTAGCAATACCAACGTATGCATCGTGAGCTGCATTCGCCTCATCAACGTTGCCCCCGTTGTGAGCATTCTGTAAGCTCGATATAGCAGCATTCAAAGAATCTCGTACGGCAGACAAGCTACTGCCATCCCTACATACACCTTCAAGCGAAGGAAGTGCCATACTTCGAACTAACTCGAGAGATTCTATCAATTTTCCATCCCTCGTCACCCACTCCCGTGCCGGTGCGTACGCCACGACGAGTGAAACAAATGACACGGCAACGTCGTTAAAGTACACCAGCGCATCACTAACCGCTTCCGGGGGTAGATCTTCACTATCTACCGCATTGATCACTCTTGTGGTCATCTCCATCAAATTATCTCCCACAATCGTCCCGCAACGAATAAAGTCATCCGTGAGCGTCGGTATCAACGCCACCGCTCGCGTCAACAACTCCTCTACTAACTCCCTATTCTCTCGTCCATACAACACGCATACATCGATGAGCTTTGGAACATCAATTAATTCGTGTTTATCAATCAATCGCTGTCGCTCATCGCTCGTGGCGAGCGTACGGTCAATACGTTCATACGTCCCGTCGTTCACCGCGCGCGCGAGCGTCACAAACACATTCCTCGACAGCGCGTCCAACGCTCCTGTGCTCGTCGCCCCTCCTTCGTATTCATACGGTCTGCGTTTAAACTGTAAGTACGTATCAATCCCTCGCCCCACGTCGCGTCCATGCGCGGCTATGAATGTCCAAAACTCCCTCGACGTCGCCCGAGACGCACACGCGGTGAACACGGCGTTGAGCGCATCGACCGCTATCGACGCCTTGGACGCCTTGGACGACGACGACGCGCATTCGTCGTCATCGCCTGGTAAGAAGACGACGTTGGGCGTTATCAAGAGCGTGCGCGAAGACATGCGCGACAACGTGCGACGACGAGTGGCGCACGAGTTGGCAAGGAAGGCGCGTGCGTGCGCACTCGCTTCCAGTGCCCCACTGCGCGGCGCCGCACCGCACGACTTTGTACGACGCCGACGAGGGAGGTGGATTGAACGACACGCAGCAATCATGGCTGGGGATGAATTAGACGAACTCATCGCGTTCACGAGCGATAAGACCCAAGCCGTGCGCGCGCAGGCGTTGGAAATCATCCAAGGCTTGACTGGCGGCGACGACGGGTGTGAAAAGTTGCGCACGAAGACGAACGAACTCGTGCCCAAGTTATTGAATGCCATAGGACGCGAAGGAGTGGAGAGTAAATATGCGGCGACGGCTTTGGTGAACCTCACGCACGATCCATGGGTGATTACGGAAGTGGTGAACAAGGGCGCGGTGGAGCGGGCGATGGATGGGATTCGCGACGGCGACGGCGCTCCAGTGAACTTGTTATTGTCGCTCTTAGCGAACGTCACCACGGCTGAGAGTGGCGTGCATGTGATATGTCAAGAAGGCAAAGCCTTAGAGGGGTTTTACGTCTCAAAGCTCATTCAGTTATTAACGACGGGGAAGCCAGAGGAGGAGTACGACCACGCGGCTTCGGTGCTTACGAACATTACGCGCGACCCAATTGGACGCCGCGTGTTCTTGGATCCAAAACGTGGCTTACTCGCATCGGTGATTCCATTCATGAGCCAAGCCAACGAGCTTCGACGCGAGCGCGTCGCTGCGGCGTTACGCAACTGCTGCATGGATGACATTCAACGACAGGCGTTGTTGAACTATGTCGGCACAAACGGTGGTGACTGTGAACACGAAGTCGTGCGCGCGCTGCTTCGACCGATTAGCGGGAAGACTGTAGGTGCGGAGCTAAATGATCACGTTCGCCAAGCTTGCGCCGAGGCGATTTTTGCGTTAGCCAAAGACTCAGCTGGTCGAGAGGTGCTCGGCAAGCTCGACGCTCCCCGCCTGCTCCGGGACGGATACGAATTGGAAGAACACGCCGAAACGTGTGCGGCTTTGGTGGCGTGCGGAGAGCTGTTCATGAAGCACAACATGGTTCCAGCGGACTTGCAAGAAGGTTTGAATAATCCCCAGGCGTGCGAAGTCGTCGATGACGACGAGGGAATGGTCATGGGTCCAGGCTTTGGCGGTGGTTTCATCAACACCGTGGATTAATACGCAACGTAATAAATAATTCACAAATGCGATTGATCGTTGAATTATGGGGTGTAATGAAAGTAGTAATTAGCAGTATTAATTAATTCATCCATAAAATTCTAAACTTGCGAATGAGTTGGTTGTTTCGCTTCTTCGAGACACAGAGACGAACTTTGCAATTCACGTTTAATTATTAATTATTTATCGCCTCAATCAGTGCAGAAGTAATCGATTGCGTGAAGAACAAAGAGATAACTAATATCCCAGCGCACGTGAGTAGTGCGTGGTCGATTGAGAGGCACCGACCATGGATCTTGAGCTCTAGGAATGGTATTCTTTACAATTAATTGTCTGCGACGTGGTCAGGAAATTAATTCGAAATTCGATAAAATCCATGTGGATGCAATATTACTTGAAAATGTCCTTTGATTCGGCGGTAATGATCGAACGGATGCCTTTTATGTTTGCTGCGACACTTCGTGTGAGTTGATTCACTCTTCGTTGAATTGAATTAATTAATTGTCATTAATGTACTAAAATTACAATCATAGCAACGGTTTACGGCCGACGCGGCTTTGACGCTACGCAAAGAAGGTTTACACCACACATATAGTGTGGCTGTTTCATTGCAAGCACTTCAAAGCGTGAGTATCGGAGTTCGCCGCACATTTACCGTCCGCGTGGTTGCGAATTATTTAGACGAATCTTTTTTCGACGCATCGGAATTAATTTGCTCTCCCAACTAGGATGAATTAATCCTCAACAGTGCATCTCCGCGGTGCGTGTATAATGAAAGATGAATATTTAATTTCTGAGACCATTTCAAGACGGAATGACCACATTTCGACGATATTTGAATAAATTAATTGTGCGCGAGAAATATTCCTAAAATATTCTTTCGATAACGCAAGTGATGATTGAAAACCGCACGCACGCGGCCGACTAGCGCATGTCCGGACGTTTAGACGTTGAAAACGTCGCGCGTGGAAGAGGTTCGCTTGATATTTTGAGTGGAGATGAATATAAAACTAATTTAGCAACATTATTCCAGGATGAGTCTACACTTCATCGAGCCGGCGCCAGTGTCGATATATAACGTTAGCAAGCTCAAAACAGACAATACGCCTAGTTCACGGGCTTCTTCATCACGATGAGATACATCGGGGAGAAGATCTCGAGATCACCACCCTTTTCGAGGTTCACAGCAGCCTTGAGAAGCATCGTGTGCACGGCTTGCGTACCCTTTGGCGCGAAACCGATGAACTCGAGGACGCCAGTGAGGACGTGCGTCAAGTACGCAGCGCGGCGCGCAGACTTCATAGCCTGTTGCCACGGCACGGCACCGATAGTGGCGCGGTCAAAGGTGAATTGCACTTCAAAACCGGCAGCCTTGGCGGCTTCGATGCAGTCTTCGATCGTGCGCACCTCCGGCAACGCGTTACCTTCGGCGATGCCATCAACGATATCAACGTGAATCTTGTTTGTCTTGTCGTACTTGTCAGTACGAAGCCACTCGTAAGAAGCGAAGAGCGCACCCGGCTTCAACACTTCAAACACTTCCTTGTAGAGGGCAGTGGTGTTAGACGCGTGGCACGCAGCTTCAATCGCGTACGCGCCGTCAAACTTGCGTCCCTTGAACACCTTGGAGAGGTCCATAAAGTTACCTTGGACGATCTCCGTCAAGTGCTCGACGCCCGCCTCCTTGTTCAACGTTTGGCAGCGGCCAACTTGGTATTCGTTGATCGTAATACCGGTCACCTTACCGCCAGTCGCCTTGACGATGTTACGCATCGGGCCACCGACGCCGCACCCGAGGTCGATAACGTTCATGCCCTCCTTCAAACCAATATTTTCCGCAATCGCTGTCGGCGATAAAACGAGCGCGCGAGGTCAGTGACTTGATACAAACACGAAGGAATTCTTTTTAACCCGTGTCGAGAGAAATTACACGCGAACGACGCACAAATACGTACCGACTTCCTGACGGATGATGGAATCTTCAAAACTTTCCCCTTTTTCGCGCGCGGCAAAGTGGAAGCTTTCGCCCCAGCCGTATTCGTAAAAGTCCGTAATCAAGGAGTAGAACTTGTTCACAAAGTCCGGCGTGGACAAAATCTTCGATCCCACGCCCTTGCCGTCCTCTTGATCGAAGAACTCATTGTACGACTGGATCCCTCGATCAACCATGCTCTTCGCCATGGCGCCAGTCTTACCACCGAACGACCGAAGCGGGTTCTTGCGGAACCACGAGTACTTGATGGCGACGTACACGCCCGAAGTCAGCGTCACCCCACCGACGATGAGTTGAACCTTCTTGTCTTCCATGGCGCTCATCACGCGTTCAGCCATGTTTGGTATGCGCCGGGATAAACCTCTCGGGGGCGATTAAAGATTAGTGCGGCGCTGCGAGCGTCGTCCGCGCGCGACGAAAGATCGCGAGGTGCGTGCGCGTGCGCGCGTGCGTGCGTGCGTGCGAACGTCCGTGAGGAGGTCGCTATGCAAAGCCTCGGTGTAGGCGTCAACCGACACGGCTTTGGTGGTTCCCCCTAGTCGTGGTATGCGGTCGCGCGCCAAGGGCCGCCAGCGCACGCCAAACTATCCATCCACTCACGTTCGCGCGCCGCGCCGCGCCGCGATACCACGCCCGCGCGACGGACGACGCTCGAACGTGGTGACGTCATCACGTTCGATCGTCGACGTCCCTCGTGCGGTCGTGATCGGTCGCGTGCGCGGTCGCGGTCGCGGTCGCGGTCGTGGTCGGGGTCGGGGTCGTGGTCGTGGTCGTGGTCGGGGTCGTGATTGGTGGATTTCATAACCCTAGCGATGAAGGGCGAGTGACGAAGGATTCAGCCGAATGCACAACCCGTGGCGAATCGTCGCGTGGTCGCGAAAAGCCACGCGCGCACCGATACCGATACCGATCGATCGATATCGATATCGATATCGATATCGATCGGTGTCGATATCGATGGAACCCGATGGAGTCGCGATCGGGGTCGATCATCGACCGTCGACGATCGGCGAGGCGCGCGCGAGGGAACGGGACGGCACGGGATCGGCACGCGCGACGGGACGCGAAACGGGCGCGCATCGTCACGCATAACGTCGAGCGTGCGTTCGCGCGCGGCGCGTGCGAACGTCGATGTGCGCGCGCGTGGCGATGGCGGTGCGCGCGCCGCACCACGCCGCCGCGGCGCGGTCGTTGGTGGCGCGGCGCGGCGTCGGTCGTAGGGCGTTGGTGTTCACCAGCGCCGTCTCGGTGTCGAGCGATGGCGATGGGAAGATGATGAATGATGTAGCCGTGCTCGGTGGTGGCGCGGCGGGGCTCACGGCGGCGTATTTCGCCGCCAAGGCTGGCGCGCGCGTGACGGTGTACGAGCGCACGAGCGAATGCGGCAAGAAGATTTTAATGTCTGGTGGTGCGCGGTGTAATGTGTTACCCGTGAGTGCTACGACTGCAGACTTTGTGACGGAAAGCAAACCGCGTGGATTGAAGTCGGTGTTGGCATCTTGGTCGGTAGATCGGTGTAAAACGTGGATTGAAGATGACTTGCGGTTGGCGCTCGGCGTCGAGCACGAAACGAACAAGTATTTTCCCTTGTCGAATTCATCGCGAGAGGTGAGGGATAAGTTATTAGAAGCGTGTCAGCGAGAGGGTGTGAAGTTTCGCTACGAAAGTTCGATTGATGGCATAGTACAAGCACGCGATGGAGAAAGAGGGTGGAATTTGCGACTGCGAGGCGCCGCCGAGGAACACGCGAGCGCCGTCGTCCTCGCCATGGGTGGCATGAGCTTTCCTGCTGTTGGCACCGATGGAACGGGTTATGCTATCGCTAAACGCGACTTAGGCCATGTGTTATCGGAGCCTTATCCGGCTTTAGTGCCGCTCACTGGCGCACATCCAGGAGGAGAACCCATGCCTGGCGTGAGCGCACAGGTGGAATTGAAGGTCGCCGACGGCTCATCCAAGAAGAAGAAAGCGCAGGCGAATCGAAAAGGATTTCTCTTTACTCACCGTGGATATTCAGGACCGTCAATTTTAGATCTTAGTCATCATCTCGTTAGGCCACTCGTGCGCGCTAATGATAATAAGGGTGGGAGCGACGCGGATCAAGACTTTGAAACGGCGACGGCGGATTCGCCGACGATGGTAATCAATTGGAGCGGAATAAAGCGAGAAGAGTGGCAAGAACGCCTAACAGTACCTCCTGGCAAAGCATTAGTTGTTAGTAGATTACGTGAAGCGCTACCTACGCGACTTGCTGATGCTTTGGTAGCTGAGGCTGGCGTTGACTCGAGATGCAAAATTGCCGAACTCAAAAAGGATGAACGCCAGAGGCTATTGGTCATTCTGACCGAGTATCAAATTCCGGTGAAAGGACATCAAGGCTACCGCAAGGCGGAAGTCACTGGCGGTGGTGTGAGTTTAGATGAACTAGACACGGCAAAGATGGAATCTCTCAAGGCGCCTGGCATTTTCATGTGTGGCGAGGTCTGCGATGTCTTTGGGCGCATCGGAGGTTTCAACTTTTTGTGGGCGTGGACGAGCGGGCGATTGGCGGGTGTCAGTGCCGCGGAGTCGGTTTTAGGTGAAAACAACAAGTAGATGTAATAGAACGAAACCATGATAGTGTACCTTTTCGATTTGAAAGAATGCTTTATAATTGAAATACTAAGTTGCTGTGAGTCAACACGCGCGCGATTCCTACGGCTTGGCAGCCACCTTCACCATGGAGGCTCGAACGAGCTGGTCACCAATTTTGTAACCCTTTCTGAATTCTTCAATGATAGTGTCCTCTTCCACCGAATCATCTTCCTCACGCATGATGGCTTCGTGTTCATTCGGGTCGAAAGGAGAACCAACGCCGGCGACGACTTTAAGGCCTTGAGAAGAGAGGATTTCAACAAGCTGCTTGTGCATGTTTTGGTAGCCAGTCAAGATCTTTTTCTCGCCATCGGTCTCACCCTTAATGTTCTTTTCCGCCAAATCAAAGTTATCGAGGACAGGCAACATGGCCTCGACAAACTTACCCTTGACAGAACTCGCGAGGGTCTCCTTTTCTTTGAGCGTGCGCTTGCGAAAGTTATCGAAATCGGCATTAAGACGCAAGTATTGGTCCTTCATCGCGCCAACTTGATCCTCCATGCCAACAACCTTGGCATCCGCGTTTCCGACTTCAGTCTTGAGCGTAGTCAAGAGTTCCGCAGCCTCAGCGTTGTCGCCGATGACCAACGCCAGCTCGCTCAAGAGCGCCGCCAACGCGCCTTCCTCAGCCTCTTCAGCAACCACCTCTTCGACCTCGTCCTCGACGATTTCAACCTCCGGCGCTTCTTCAGCGGTTTCGCCCTATTGCTTACGCGCACACATGGGCACTCTCGTCAGTCTCTCGCGTACACATCCGAGTCGTTTACGTCGCGAAAACGCGCTTGTTACCCTACACCCTCAGCCATCGTGTTCGACAAACATCCGCACTCACACCGCCGTGCGCGACATGAACGGTCCTAATCCCATCTAAAGTACTCAACCCACGCGCGCGCATCATCTTACCTCTTCTTCGCTCGCTCTCGCGACCGTCATCGTCACCCGTGCGTGGCTTTTCGACCCCCCGCGTCTCGTCGCCGCGCTCGAGCGTCGTCGCGCCGCGCCACCCACGGTCGCCACCGCGTTCGACGCCGCGCGTGAAATCGTAAACGCAGACATGTTCGTGGTGCTTAATCCGTATCCCGTGTGCGTGTGTAGACGTGTGCGTGTGTGTGCTCGACAAGCGCGCCCTCGTGTGCCGTCGCGCGCGTGCACGTCAACCTTCTCGAAGCACGCGGTGGTGGTTTTGGTCGGTTGGACACACCGCCACGTCCTGGTCACGATTGGTCAATGTTGAGACCACAAAACAGGAGGACCAATTCTGCGTGCGCGCGCGTGCCAAACGAACGATGTCGTGAGTGACGCACGCGCGCGAATACTGAGTACGAATACGAGCATCTCGAGATGTTTGACGACGCCGAGCGACGGGCGCTGACGCTGTCGACGCTCGCGGGTTTGGCCACCACCGTGGGCGGGCTCGTGGCGGTGAGCAAGAAACCAGACGCACGGAGCTTGGCGCTGTTACTCGGAGTAGCGATCGGGGTGATGACGACGCTGTCGTTCGTGGAGTTGTACGTGCGAAATGTCCTTGAACATGGGGTGGTGAGCGTCACGATAGCCACGGCGTGTGGTGGTGCGGTGTACGCGTGCTTGACGCCATTTTTGCCCAATCCAGACGCGCACGTCAACGCCGCGCAAGATAAGAAGAATGGCGATAAAGAAAGCGATGCTCTAGTTGGAGGATTGAGTAAGCCACGACTGTTAAGGCTTGGGATATTGATGTCGATTGCGATGACGTTACATAACTTACCAGAAGGTTTCGCTGTGGCGTGCGCGTCGTTTACAGACGTCGGTCCGACGATGGCTTTCGCCATAGGCATGCACAACATTCCGGAAGGTATCATTACTGCTGCCCCGGTGTATGCTGCCACAGGAAGTAGAACACGCGCAGTGATGCTGGCCACGGTGAGTGGGCTATCTGAACCCGTTGGTGCACTTATTGCATTGAAATTTATGAAGCCGTATTTGACGCCAAAGCGCTTAGAACACCTCTTGGCAGCTACTGGGGGAATCATGGTCGCTGTTTGTGCGTTAGAACTTTGGCCAGAGGCTAAAAAGTGTGGTCATAATGACAGTATGTATCGGGGAATCGTCCTTGGTAGTGCACTCATGCTCCTCACGTTGTACATGGGTGCATAGCTATTCATATCAGGCGTTAGAGCAGCGTACGCTCATGCGCTCAGCGCTCATGTACATTGACTAGAATACATTTCACTACAGTAGAATTGCTATATGACTAGTATAAATACAATCAATTGTTGAATGATGCTCACTATTTTGTTGTTGGCCTGGCCTCTTGTGCCTTGCGCGCTGACTTGCCATCGAGACTAAAGACGTTTCGTGTGCTCGGCGCGAGCATCGACTCGCAAATCGGGTTTTTATTGTTTGTGGGAATTGCATGGGTCACACTTCGAATATTCTTTTCTCGCTTGACGTTTTCCATATATTTCTTCCACGTGTTTTCATTACCTTTCAGAGCACCCAAAACACCATTCCATGCGGCATCTTCGTGCGCATGCGTCAGGAGCGGAGGCAGTTTGGTTTTTGATTCTGTCTCTCCAAAGCCGATGGTATTCGAAACCGAACTCGTGACTTGTGTCGGACGTTTCAAAGTGGCAATTCCCTCAAAAAGCACGAGCTTTTGTTCAGCATCGACGCTATTAATCAATGACACGCTGTGAGATGAGCCAGGAAAACCGATACGCATATCTATGATATCTTCCTCCAGCAACACCTTCGCCTCGAAAAGCTCGCGGACGAACCGCTTCAAGCATAAACAATCCGCTTTGAATCGATTATACTCTGCATAACCAGCTCGATCTATGATTGTCCGCGAGAATTTATTTTGCAAATCCATTGCACCGTCTTTTTTCAGTAACTTTTGAAACGTCACTGGTCCAAGCTGCTTGAGAAGTCGACGGCGTTGTGCCTCATTGCGGGCATCGAGAAGTCGTACGCCCAAGTCTTCGATAGCAAACATGAGTACTCGGCGAAAAGAGAGAGCACTACACCCAGCACTGTACTCACCTATGAGTTTAATCATGTTCACATACACACTGCATAGCTGAGACCTCATCAACAACTCTTCGAGTGCGGATTTGAAAATGTGAGCCAGGACATGTTGCGCGTACACGCCGTACATCACCATTTGCTTGACGAGGTTTTGAAATACGTGCTCATCTAGCTTGAGATTTGAAAACGTTGACGCCATGACAAGCAATTGATTACTATGACGCTTGTCAAGAGGCTGGGCCATCAGCTTGGATAAATCCGTCGGATGCTCATTCATGGGATGCCCGAATGCTCCGCTGCCGCAAATGTACAACAGATCGCCGCCACGGGCGACTATGAACGTTGAAGATTTCGATGCATACACTTGCTCTCCTTTGACTTTGAACATCGGATGACGTTTAAGTTCTTCTATTTCTGACTTTTTCTTTTGGAGACGATCCATCGGAGTGATGATTGGCTGTATGACACTCGGTTGCGCCGTCGCCTTGAGCGACCCGTTGCCCAGTTGTCCGTAGTCGTTCGATCCACATACGTACACATCCCCAAGAGTCGTAAGCATGACAGTGTGCAAGTCACCTGCGGCGACTTGAACCACACATACCGTAATCATTGTTGCCAGTAGCGTCACAGACTGGCAATCTTCAGTAGACTGCAAGCCAAGCTGCCCGCTCGCTCCGGCGCCGCACACATACACGCGACCAGCTTCCGAAAGTATGACTGTATGAGATTTACCGGCAGCGATTTGCATAATACGATGTCGAACCTTCGTCAGTGCACCCACAGTACCTCTGTTGGACACGACAATACCAGACTCAAGCTGATTTCGTTCGGCTTCAAGAGTCTCCAATGCAGTCATGTTAACGTTGATTTTATCGGGAATTCCCCCGATGAGGTCGTCATGGAACAAACGACGTGGAATGAATACGTTTGACGTGTCAGAAGTACCTAGCTGTCCATGTTTGTTGGACCCAAAACCATAACCATAGCCATCATCAGTAACGACCAGAGTGTGATTGCTGCCGCACGCAATGGACACGACGTGGAGCTTGCTCAACGCTTCGACAAGTTTTGGCTTTGTGTAATTGGTACCGTCCCCGTGTCCAAGTTGTCCAAGCTTACCCGAACCAAACGTATATACTTGCGCAGTTGTCGTCAATATCGCTGTGTGTTTATCCCCAGCCGCACACGCGATGACTTTCGTCGTAGCGTTCGTTATCCAGTACATCCAACGCGGCACGTCGTGTGCGCGATTTGCACCTCTTTCTCCTTGTCCGCTACATCCATCGCAATCCGTTCCCCATGTCAAGCATTCGTTCGCAACCGTGATTAACACAGAATGACGCGCACCAGCGGCAACGTCCAAGGCTTTGACGTCGCCAATAGGATCAAGCGCTACTGGTATGCTCTGCGAGCCAGTCGTGTTCAATCCGAGTTGTCCGTGCTTGTCGGAGCCGAGGACGAGCACGCGACCCTCGTGCTCGACGTACGTGGGATCGATAGTTTCGAGTTTAGCCGGATCAGACTCTAATAAAATAATCGCATGATCGTCCCCACCTGAAATCTTTTTCACGCGCGACCCGAAAGGAAGGTCCAACGCAATCGGTTTCACGAATGCGTGCAAGTGCGGCGGTACCCCTCTCATGGTTTTTAGCCGCGTCTCTAACATCGCCACTCTCTGCTCACTCGTAGTTTCGGCGCCAACTGCACGGCCGTCAAATAACAAATCAAAATAGTTTCCAACACCCGACGACGCATCGTCGTCGTCATCCTCGTCGTCGTCGTCGCCGTCACCTTTGTCGTTTCTGTGCGCGTCTGCGACGACCAATGCGTCCTCGTCGCGCGGCTTCACCACCTTCTCCGCATCCTCAACCTCCGCCGCGTGCTCAATTTCTCGCACCATGGCTGCAAACTCCCCCAACGCTCCACTCTTGTCATCATCGGCGTCATTCAGTCTCAGCGCCTCCACTTCATCGGGGTTTCGAAACCCAAAACTCGACCGGTCGCGATACTCAATCGCGTGAATCGTTTCGAGAAACTTTTGCTTCATGACGTCATCGGGGGTGTATTTCAGCACTGGTATCCCCCATGCGTTTAACTCGACGTCATCATCCTCGCACCCATCGCGACTGTCATCGCCATTCATCGTCGTCAGTGCGATGCGGGACGACCGAAACGCCCCGCGGCTCGCACTGACGACGGTGTCCACGTACCGTCACGACACGGTACATACACCACGATGACGGGTTTCGTGTATTTGACCAATCATGATCACGCCAACCACCCCCTCCCTGTGCTGCCCCGAAACGAAATCAGCTTCGAGGGAAAAGGGCACAAAACCCGTCGGCGTGCCTCGCTCGGACGTGCGACGACGACGACGACGACGGCGACGTCGACGGCACTTGACGACGGCACTCGACGACGACACCGAGAAACGACGACGAGGACATTCGCGATGGAACTCAAGCCGCACGCGACGATCCCACAAAAGAAACCAGTGCTGGTGTGCATCTTGGACGGTTGGGGCGAGAACCCGATCGAGGATGAACACAACGCCGTGCACGTGGCGAAGACGCCCACGATGGATGGGTTGAAAGCGAAAGGGAAAGATTATTACCGAACTGTGCAAGCGCACGGTACCGCGGTGGGTTTACCCACGGATGATGACATGGGGAACTCCGAGGTGGGGCACAACGCGCTCGGGGCGGGCAAGGTCATCGCGCAAGGCGCGGCGCTCGTGGACATTGCGTTGAGGGAGAAGAACATGTTCTCTGATCCTGGTTGGACGTACATCAAGCCTGCATTTGAGAATAACACGTTGCACATTATTGGATTGTTGTCTGATGGTGGTGTGCACTCGAGAACGGATCAAATCTTTGGCATGATGCGCGGGGCGCTCGCGGATGGGTGCAAGCGACTTCGGTTGCACGTCTTGACGGATGGTCGTGACGTTGCTGATGGTACGTGCCACGAATACATGGTCAAGCTCGTGGCTGAACTGGACTCGTATGTCGCTCAAGGATGTGACGCAAAGATTGCTTCGGGTGGAGGACGCATGGCGGTGACTATGGACCGCTACGAAGCCGACTGGGGCATGGTTGAGCGCGGTTGGAGGGCGCACGTGTTGGGCGAGGCGCCGAACAAGTTTACGTGCCCGAAGGAGGCGTTGGTTGAGCTTAAAAAAGGTGGCATCACTGATCAATACATTGCACCATTCGTGATCGTCGATGCGGATGGCAAGGCGGTTGGTACCATTGAGGATGACGATGCCGTCGTCATCGCCAACTTTCGCGCCGACCGCGTCGTGGAAATTTCCAAGGCGTTCGAATACGAAACCGGTTTCGATGCTTTCGACCGCGTGCGCTTCCCGAAGACCAAATTTGTTGGTTTGATGCAGTACGATGGTGACTTGAAGCTTCCGTCGAACTTTCTCGTGCCCCCGCCGCTCATCGAACGCACTTCCGGGGAGTGGCTTGCAAAGAACGGATTGAAGACTTTTGCGTGCTCTGAGACTCAAAAGTTCGGTCACGTGACTTTCTTCTGGAACGGTAACCGTTCTGGCTACTTCAACGAAGAGCTCGAGACATATGTTGAGATCCCGAGCGACAATGTGCCGTTCAACGAAGCACCGTTGATGAAGGCGCGGGAAATCACCGCCGCCGGTAAGGAAGCCTTGCTCTCTGGCAAGTATGACGTCGTTCGTGTCAACTATGCCAACCCTGATATGGTGGGTCACACTGGCAACATGGCTGCTACTGTTGCGGCTTGCGAAGAGTGCGATGCGTGCGTCAAGGAACTTCTCGATCTCGTTGAAGAAATGGGCGGTATGTACCTCGTCACCGCTGACCATGGTAACGCCGACGACATGGTCCAACGTAGCAAAAAGGGTGAGCCATTGAAGGCTGACGACGGTACGTTCTTGCCACTTACATCTCACACCCTTGCACCGGTACCAGTTGCAATCGGTGGGCCCGCGTTGCCCGCTGGCGTGAAATTCCGTGACGATCTCCCCAAGGCTGGCCTCGCAAACGTCACCGCGACGTACATGAACCTCATGGGATACGCCGCGCCCGCGGAAATGGAACCTTCTCTTATCGCCTAAGCACTGGAGCCGTCAATTTTTCTTGATGCCCTGTTAATTAATTGAATATTAGAGACTTCAGTGTACTTAACTGTCACGAACTCGCAATACTGTCGCCATCCCATAACGTCGCGGCGTTACTACGAGCTTGGTTGTGAAAGTGACGTCAGTGGACGACGAAACCCATCGGCGTCACCATCGTCGTTCATGCTCACCAACGCGCCCGTCGCGGCATCCGTACGACGTACGAATACACCCTCGCACACGCGCAGTCAACGTGCGTCTCCGAGCGCTCGAGCGATGCGCAAGAGCGTGCGCGCGACTGCGGTCGTCCCGACGTGGGAAGAACTGCGCGCGACGCTCGAGAAATCGCCGACGACGCAACGCATAAAAGCTGAAGCCGAGGAACGTGCCGCGGGAAGAGGACCAGCGCACCAAGATAATCGTTTGCGATTGTTCGGTGCGCGCGAGGAGGACGTGCGCGTGACGTTTTACAGAGATCACGCCGGTTGGTGCCCGTACTGTCAAAAGCTTTGGATTATGTTGGAAGAAAAGCAGATTCCTTATAGAGTGGAGAAAATAAATATGCGATCGTACGGAGACAAGCCGAAAGAATTTCTAGCGAAAATCCCAAGCGGCTTGCTCCCAGTCGTTGAAATAGATGGACAAATGATAACGGAATCATTAGTGATAATGCAAATCCTTGAGCGCGAGTTCCCAGAGCGAGTGACACTTCCAGAAGATAAGTTTGATTTGGCGAATAAGCTGTTGAAGCTTGAACGACAGTTATTTTCTGATTGGTGTGGTTTGGTCTTTCGTCCTTCGCTTCCGGGACCGCTTGGTGCGCGGGCGGGGTTCGAAAAGACTTTGGATGAAGTCGATAAAGCTCTCGGAGCCACACCTGGACCTTGGTTTTTAGGAGGTGAGAATCCGGGGATCGTAGATTTTCAATACGTCTCGCACGTCGAACGCATGAATGCGAGCGTGTTGTACTGGAAAGGCTTGCAAATGCGTGGTACGACGCGTTGGGCAAACCTTGAAAAATGGTTGCTTGCGTTTGAAGCTCGTCCGTCCTATCAAGCAACCAAGTCAGATTATTACACCCATATCATGGATATTCCACCGCAATACGGTCCAGGGTATCCGGACAAAAACGCCACCGTAGACGAGGCCGTGGGCGTTATTGGCGGTGAAACGAGCTGGCGATTGCCAGTCAAGTTATCGGCGGATGGTTTGGAGCCAGTGCCAGATGCGATGAATCGCGGTGAAGAAGACGCCCGTCACGAAGCTGCATACAAAATAGCGAAAAATGCAGAAAATATTGTTAAATTTGCGTGTAGAGGGATGGGGGAGGAAGGTGCTAAGCGATTTCAAGCCCCGCTTGCTGATCCTTACGCACAACCAAACATGAACTATTCGAGTAAAGTTGACGAATCTTTACGCGTCGTCGTGCAAGCGTTGATTGATGGCACCGCTGTGCCGACCACTCGAAGTACAGGCGTCACTTCCGATGTCAAGTCGTTGCGCAAATGCTTGGCGTACCTTAGAGATAGAGTGGGCGTGCCAAGAGATATGTCCTATCCGGCTGCGATGCAGCTGCGCGCGCACCTGAACTGGCGCATGGAAACGCTTTCCTAATATTTGTTACAGCTGTCTAAACTAACGACTTGCTCGCCTAAACTACCCCAAGCGTGATTCGCGCTCGATAACCTCACGCTCGAACTTCATCAATATATTCGTCGTCCGGACTCCGTTGATATCAGCAGCTGGGTTTGGCTCGGAATAGTATGCGCTCACCTTGGCAGGAAATCCTGCGGCGTGTAATATCCCTCGCACGAATCCGGCGGTGAATGCTCCGCAATTCAAATCTCCCAAATCTTTCGGTACGCTAATAAATCTATTTACTAAACAATCTCTATCCGACAATAAATACTCGTCGTCGTCATACACCTCGAGCGAATCTGCGACGCGTCCAAACATGGAACGCCAACACGAGCTCTGAATAAACTGTAGCAGCGGCAATAGCCTATGCTCGCGCTTAGATCCGCTCGCCTTCTCGCGATAAGAAGTGCTCTCATAGCTTCGTCGGCCAACATCCGCACCAGCGTCTTCGAGTGCGCGTTCGAGCGCGCTAATGTCCAAAGAGCGACTCTGGTGATATTGCACCATCTCGCTAAACAGCAGCGCAAATGCAGGCGCGGCAACCTCGCTGCGACCTCGCCCGAGAGGCGTAGGCGGCAAATCAAGTGGATTGGATGCCATGACGATCGTTTCCACGCGATCGCGTCGATGTCGTGGCGTCAAGTGAGGTGAAGAAAAACCGCGTTTTGGATTTTGAGCGCTGGCTAGGGTATAGCCTTCTTGCCCGTCGAACGTGGGACGCGCCCGTCACTCACCGACGACATCGCCCACGCGGACGCTCGCGAGAGCATCGAATACAATCGCATACTTGTCGTCGTTCGGGCCTCGTAAACATGGGCGGCATACGAGGGAAATCGGCTAAACGCCGGGCAAAGATGGCGCTGAACACGAAGACTTTTGACCGCATCTCTGGACGGTTTTATGACGAGAAAGTTGTCATGCCGAGCGCCAAGGTGAGCCAAGAGGCGATGCTGAGCGCACCTAAATCGTTCAAGAGATTTCTCACGGCAAAGCGTGCGATCGAAGTGCGGGAGAAGAGAAGTAGAGGGCCAAAGGTTGAGGCTGAAGACGACGACGCGCAGCCGTCGGACAACGAGCCGCCGGCGGCGCGCGCCGCCGCTGGCGACGACGACGACGATGATGAGGACGATGATGCGGACAAGAGTGAAAATGAAATTGACGACGACGATGATGCTGACACAAAGAAGCAGAAAATAGAAGCGACGGCGACTTCAGAAGAGGATGATGACATCAAGCCATTGGTGCGCGCCAAGCCTGACCAAGGCACGGAAGAGTTGCGCGCGCTCGACGAGAAGACTGAACGTGAACAATTAGAAAAGGAAAAGGCGGGGAAGAAAAAGAAGAAGCACATGTCATTACGAGAGCGCAAGCGTCGAGATCGAGCTGCGCTGCGGGCGGAAAAGCAAGAAGAAGAGGCATTTTTGCGGGGCACGGGTGGCGGCGTTCGATTTGGCGAAACCGCGGAAGCACCGCCGACGATTACTTTGAAGCGTAAGAGCGGTGGCAAGGGTGAAAAAGAAGTTCCAATCGCCCAGAGTGGTCATAAAATAGTACAAATTGCAGACATGCATACAGGGGGAAAATCCAACAGACAGACAAAGATTTTTGAAGAATTATTGTCTGCGGCTCAAAAGGACTCGACTGGTGGGAAAACGTCAAAGAAAAGTAAGAGCACTTTCGCAAGCGACGTCGGTCTGAAACGGCAACATGATTTAGCACAATTGCGCGCGCAGGTTATCTCCGACTATCGTCAAATGAAAGGAAGACCAATGACGAATGGGCGCAACGAAAAGCTTGCAAACAATCCAGTAAAATTGTTTGCGGGAGTTAGTGCAGCACAACTCCGAAGAGATAGACGTCCGCAATAGAATATTTGTATTAGTACGTACTTTTGATGTGTATTAATGATGTTAGTTTTGAGTAGTTGCTTTCCTAAAAGAAGTCTTGCAAGGCGTCCATCTTGAGATCGTCTTGCTGCAACACGCGAACAGCACCAACAGTCGCCTTCGCACCCGCGATGGTGGTTACCATGGGAATTTTGAGACCAACCGCCGTACGACGGATTTCACGACCATCAACCAAATCTTGTGCATCGCCAGAGGACGTGACGATCATCATACCAATTTCACCGTTGCGGAGCATATCACCAATGTGAGGGCGGCCCTCGTGGACCTTCTTCACTCGGGTGACGGGGACGCCCGCCTTTTCTAAGTGGCTTGCCGTTCCGCCAGTAGACAACACCGTGTATTTCATCGCGACGAGGTCGCGAGCTATTTCTGAGACAGCCTCCTTGTCGCCATCACGAACCGAGATGAAAACGTTACCCTTAGCCGGAAGACGCTGTCCCGCGGCAAGTTGAGCCTTGCAGTATGCGCGGCTGAAATCCGCATCGATGCCCATAACTTCACCAGTACTACGCATTTCTGGGCCGAGTAAAGTGTCAGCACCTGGGAACTTGTCAAACGGAAGCACGGCTTCCTTCACGGCGACGTGGTTGAGCTTGACTTCTTCCGTAAAGTTAATATCCTTGAGCGTCTTACCAGACATAACCAAAGAAGCGTACTTGGCAATCGGGTGACCGATAGCCTTGGCGACGAACGGCACCGTACGCGACGCGCGTGGGTTCGCTTCAATAATATAGGGCTCACCGTCTGGCGTCACAGCGTATTGAACGTTGATGAGGCCGATAACTCCAAGTCGACGGGCGAGTTTCGGCGTCCACTCACGAATCGTCGCGAGCGCGGACTCCGGAATCGTTTGCGTAGGCAAAGAGCACGCAGAGTCACCAGAGTGCACACCAGCTTGCTCAATGTGTTCCATGATGCCGCAAATGACGACGTTGCCATCCTTGTCGCAAATCGCATCGCAGTCCAATTCAGTGGCGTTTTGAAGGTACTTGTCAACAAGAACGGGTCGTTCGGGATCAACTTCGACCGCGGTGTTGATGTATCTCTTCAAGTCCGCGGTGGAACCAACGATTTCCATAGCACGACCACCGAGGACGTACGACGGACGAACCATGACCGGGTAGCCGAGTCTTTCGGCCACAACCAACGCTTCAGCTTCAGAGCGCGCAACGCCACCAGGCGGTTGGCGAATGTTGAGTTCATCCAAAATCTCAATCCAGCGCTCACGATCTTCCGCAGCGTCGATGGAATCCGGAGGAGTACCCAAAATCTTCGTGAACCCGTTGCCGGACGCCGCCGGGATGGGGTTGGCGTTGAGCGCCGCCTCGAGTTCCGTGGCGAGACTCAAAGGCGTTTGACCACCAAACTGCACGATGATGCCTTCAGGACGTTCAGTTTCGCACACGTTCAACACATCTTCGACGGTCAAAGGCTCGAAGTAGAGACGATCGGAGGTATCGTAGTCAGTAGACACGGTCTCCGGGTTAGAGTTGAGCATGATGGTCTCGTAGCCAGCGTCGTTGAGGGCAAAGGCCGCATGGCAGCAGCAGTAGTCAAACTCGATACCTTGACCGATACGGTTCGGGCCACCACCTAAGATGAGAATCTTACGGGCGTTGGTGGGCTCGGATTCGTCGTTGCCATCGTACGAGGAGTACATGTACGGGGTGTCGGCGACAAATTCAGCGGCGCACGTGTCGACGCGCTTCATCGACGGCTTGCAACCCTTCCCGGTGCGCACTTTGCGCACCTGCATGTCAGACATACCGAAGCACAAACCGAGTTGCTTATCGCTGTAGCCACGCTTCTTGATCTCAAACCAGTCTTGCTCGCTAATGTCATCGATGGACTTGAGTTCCTTCAACCAGCACTCGGTTTGGAAAAGGTCGCCAAGTTGGCGAATAAACCACGGATCCATAGCCGTGAGTTTGATGATTTCCTCTTCAGTGAAGCCAGCGAGGAAAGCTTCGTGAATAGTCACGATGCGTTCCGGGCTTGGAATGATAAGACCTTCACGAATGGCGGCAACGTCGCCCTTCATGAAGCCATCCTTCTTGTGCAAGCCCCAACCGGCGAAGCCAGTTTCAAGAGAACGGAACGCCTTTTGGAAAGATTCTTGCCAGGTGCGACCCATAGCCATGGCTTCACCAACAGATTTCATTTGCGTCGTCAACACCGGCTTGGCTCCAGGAAACTTCTCAAAAGCGAATCGAGGAATCTTGGTCACGACGTAATCGATCGAAGGTTCAAACGACGCCGGGGTCTTGAGGGTGATGTCATTCGGAATGCCATCAAGCGTGCACCCAACAGCAAGCTTGGCAGCCATCTTAGCGATGGGGAAACCAGTCGCTTTGGACGCCAACGCGGAGGAACGAGACACACGCGGATTCATTTCGATAATCATCACTTGGCCATCAACCGGGTTGACAGCCATTTGGACGTTGGAGCCACCGCACTCGACGCCGATTTCACGAATAATGGCAACCGAGGCATCACGGAGACGCTGGTATTCTTTATCAGTAAGCGTTTGCGCCGGGGCAATAGTGATGGAATCACCAGTGTGCACACCCATCGGGTCAAAGTTTTCAATCGAACACACAATCACGACGTTGTCGGCGAGATCGCGCATGACTTCGAGCTCATACTCCTTCCAACCGAGCAAAGATTGCTCAACCAACACTTGGCTCGTCGCGGACGCATCGAGACCACCCTTGACGATGTTTTCGAATTCATCCATGTTGTACGCGATACCACCACCAGAACCACCGAGGGTAAAGGCGGGACGAATGATGAGCGGAAACGTACCGATCATCGCCGCCGTCTCCTTGGCTTCCTCCCACGTGCTGCACGTGTCTGAAGTAGGCGTGCTCAAGCCAATCTTTGTCATGGCGTCCTTGAAGAGCTGACGATCTTCAGCCTTGTTGATGGCATCAAGCTTGGCACCAATCAACTCAACGCCATACTTCTCCAAAACACCCGTCTCCGCGAGCGTCTTGGTCAAGTTCAAAGCCGTCTGGCCACCCATCGTCGGCAACAACGCGTCGGGTTTCTCCCGGGCGATAATTTGCTCAACGCTCGCCGGAGTCATCGGAGTCACATACGTACGGCTCGCGGTTTCCGGATCCGTCATAATAGTCGCCGGGTTAGAGTTCACGAGCACAACATCGTACCCTTCCGCGCGCAACGCCTTGCACGCCTGCGTGCCAGAGTAGTCAAACTCGCACGCCTGTAGAAATAATCACACAACACACATCGTCAGTCACCACGCAACACCACTCGCGCACGAACACGCGTCACGAAAACAATACACCCTTAATGTAACCTTCGCATCACCAACGCCACGTCGTCGTCGTCGTCGCCATCATCATCGCCCTCCCCCGTCCTCAGACGTTTAAACTTTTTCAAATAAAAAACCAACCCCTCGATCGCCAACCCTTCGATCGCCCCGTCCATCGCCCGAGTCTCTCTCTCGCGCGCTCGCGCGCGTCGTCCTCGTCGTCCTCACACGCATCATCGTACCTGTCCAATCACAATCGGTCCCGCGCCTAGGATCATAATCTTCTTAATATCCGTACGCTTCTGGCTCTTCGTCGCGAGATCCCACGCGCGAAAAACCTCGCTCTCGCCCGACGCCCGCGTCGTCGTCCCCGCCCCGCGTCGTCGATGCGCGCGTCGTCCGTGCGTCGATGAAGACGTCATATTCATCCGTCTTCCGTGCGTCATCGACGCCATGCGCGAGGACAACATCATCGTCGTCGTCGTCGTCGTCGTCGTCGCGCGCGGTGACGCCGCGGTCGCCATCCGTCAGCGCGCCGTCGTCCGTCGTCGAGTGCGGACGGCGGCGCGCGACCGCGGCGGGGCGAGACCTCGAGCGCGCGCGTGCGATCGATCGACGATATCGATCGATCGACGATCGCCATCGATCGTGATCACGATCGATCACGATCACGCGATCGATCGTGATCGTCGATCGTCGCCGTCGCGCGCCATCCGTCGCGGCGGTCGCGTCGAGTGGGTATTCGGACATTCGGACACGTGGCGTCCTAGTCCCCGTGTCCGATGGACCGATCGACCGATCGATGGACCGATCGATGGACCGATCGATGGACCGATGGACCGATGGACCGATCGAACGATCGATGGACCGATCGATCGACCGATCGACCGATCGATGGACCGATGGACCGATCGATCGACCGATCGAACGATCGATGGACCGCACCACCGCATCGTGGATCGCATCATCATCATCATCGTCGTCGGTCGATGGTGCGCGCGCGCGCCAGTGGTGGGTGCGACGACGACGACGACGACGACGACGACGACGACGGGGTCGTGATTTGCGTAGCATAGACGCGTCGTCGTCGTCGTCGTCGGTCATGGGGTTGACGTATTCCAAGCCCAACCCACGGTCGCGAGTGTACGAGGATGTCGCGCGCCGCGTGCTCGGCGACGATCGCGGGGCGCTGGCGGGGAAGACGGTGGCGGTGACGGGGAGCTCGACTGGGTTGGGGTTTATCATCGCGAAGACGTGCGCCGAACGCGGGGCGACGGTGTTTATGCTGAATCGACCGAGCGCGAGGGCGGAGAAGGCGGTGGAGGAGGTGGGGCGCGGCGCGAGAGGCGTCGAATGCGACTTGACGTCATTCGCGTCGACGCGCGAAGCGGCGGCGAATGTGATGAAACAGAGCGGTGGGGTTGTGGATGTTTTGGTGTTGAATGCTGGTGTGATGGCGCTACCATTTGATGCGACACCGAGCGATGGGTATGATGTGCAAATGCAGACGAATGTCATTTCGCACTGGTTGTTGACGCGCGAGCTTTTTCCGGCGTTGCGCGCGTCGTCTGCTGCGCGGGTGGTTTCGCAAAGTTCATTGGCGGCGAAAATGTCTAGCGCGTTGAGGAAGGAGTGCTTTGAAAAGGTACCAATGTGTACGAGCTGGGCGAAGAGCACGTGGGACATTTACGGACAAACAAAGCTGTCGAATTTGGTCTTTACCGAGGCGTTGCAAACGAGATTGAACGCCGCCAAGATCACAAACGTTAGAGCTGTCGCGGCGCATCCAGGAATTGCTGCCACAAATCTCCAGGTAACGACTGCGAATAATCCAGGCCGCGGCGCTTCGAGCTTTCAGCTCGCATTGTTGGGAAAGAGTGGTATTTTTCAATCCGAAGCCGACGGCGCTACGCCCGCGTTGGTGGCGGCGTTTGACGCCGACGTCGAGGGTGGAGATTTCTTCGGCCCTAGTCGTATGTTTCAATGTAAAGGCGCGCCCAAAAAGGTGCCGAAAGATAAAAAAGTCACGCCGCAGGCGTGTGACATCCTATGGTCGGGGTGCGAAGCCGCCACTGGGGTCTCATTTAACTTGTAGTCTACGAAGAATATTCACACGCCACCGTCGGGCACTTTAAACTCACTTCAGTTGCCGCCGCGCTCGCCCATGTCAACTCGCCGCGCGCTCGATTTAAGCGACCCAGGGGAGAGAAAACATCAACCACAATCTCAGAGAATGTCCAAGTCTCCGAAATCCCGTTCGCCGTCTTCACCGTCGAGCCCGCGAAGACGCTGGGCCGCGTCCCACTGGGAACTTCTAGAGGTGGAGTTGACCGCGGAGAAAGCCGCCCGTTGGCCTATGTGTTTAGCGATTGCCATCAATAAAACCTCGAACGTGCGCGCATACACGTTAGTGATATGTGCTGTTGCGTTTGTGATGTTTCTGACGTATTTGGAGTCATCCGAGGGCGACGTCTCGAGCGTTTTCGGGCGCGTGCTCAACCCACTCGTTGTCTTCGCCGTGTGCGAGTCGAACGTTTTAGCGACAGCGTTCATGGTGCTGTACCCAGCCACATACGCACAGGCTGAAATTGACGAACGCGAGGGTGTGGAGGAAAGTAGGACGCTGCGATCGCTGAAGTTGCCAGCTATAGTTGCCGAGTTTGCCGTTGGAAGCAAGGTGGCGTGTACACGTCTCGCGCGCATCCTCGCCAGAGATTTTGCGCTCTTCATGACGGTGTACTTGCTAGGATGTGGAATTTGGTTGAGCATGGACGAAGATCCCTTAGAAAGTGGGCGCCTCAGCAATACGAGCGTGCAAGAGATGGAGGGTGGCGTATCTGTGCACACGCGCTCGTGGCTCGACGGTTGACGCGCGTACTCACTTAAACCAAGGATTTTTTAGGCGATCTTCGTCCATAGCTCCACCGCGCGCTCGCGCTGCGCTGAAATAATTTCTTATAGATTCCTAGCACACTGTAAATTTTGTACTCGTTCACACGCATTTGTTCAACTAAACCACGCGTGCGTGCTCGCGTGCGCGAGCGCAGCAACATTGTCCCCACTCTCGGGCGCGCGCGTCAGCTGTGTTCATGCAACGAGTGTCGGCGACTTGTACTCCATCACGCGTTCACGTTCACGCAAAACTAGCTCAGTGTCGTTCTTCGCGTAGATTTTCTCCTCGAATCCCACGCACGCGTGTTGTACAAGGCATGGCTACAGACGCCGGCGGCGAGGCCTCGCTCTCGCGCTCAGGCAAGTGCTTTTGCGAACACACGACGGTGACATTGACTGGCACACCTGTGGCGGTTTCTATATGCCACTGCTCAATCTGTCGCAAGCTCAGTGGAGCACCGTTTACGATTCAGGCGCTATGCAAGGCGGAGCAAGTGGTGGTTGAGCACGAAGGCGCGCCGAGCGAAACGGCGTCCAGCGCAAATGTGTCTCGATGTCGATGCGCCAAGTGCGGAAGTCCGATCTATGCATCTCTCATGAAGGGTAGGATGATAGCTATTCCACTCACGGTGTTGAATTCGTCGTTGAACACTCCGGGCGCGAGTGCGACGAATCTCAAACCAACGCATCATATGTATTACCCGCAGCGCATTTTTGACGTCAACGACGACTTACCAAAGTTTGTCAAGAGTAAGGGAGAGATTTGGACGCCCGAGAGTGATCTCGCGGATAATCAAAACGGAGGTGACTAGCTGCCTGTTATGGCGATCGTTAGGATGTAAATACATAGCGCTAATTTGTACATCGACGCGCGCGCGCGACGTTGGCACCCTCGAAGACGATACGCCTCACTTATCGCCACGCATACACCTTTGGGCGTCGACCTTTGAGGCTCAGCGCCGAATAAAGTCAAATAAGCAATCATGGGTGGTGGTTTAGGTGCGGTTTTTATGCCTCGTTCTCGCGCACGTGCGCGTTGTTCTCGTAATCGTCTCGCCGCCTTTGCGCAGCGTTCTCGCGAACACGTTGACTGACCAAACATCGCGTACGTTTGCGAAACACACAGCATTTTTGCACAAAAAGTCATGGCATACCGCGGGCATGGCCGTGGTGGAAGATGTATGGAAACGTGAGCAGCAGGCTGAGCACGAGAAGCGACGTTTGGAGGAGATGAAGAGAGAGATTGAAGATGAACGCAAGCAGAACGAATTGAAACAAGAAGCCATCGCGGCTGGGCACGTCGTCGAGAAGGTTGAAAGATTAGAATTCATGTACAAAGGTCGAGTTGGTGAAGCCGCACCGGCGGCGATGGATGAAAAGTTGATTGGAAAGAAGCGTTTTGACTTGCCCGTGGAGGAGGGGCACAACTTGCAGCAGCAAGCGGAGGAGCAACAAGACGAAGCTCAGGCGAAGAACGAAGCATGGAACAAGCTGAATGCCGATCCGCTGTTGGTCATGAAGCAGCGAGAGTTGAGCGCGAAGCAGTACGTGACGAATAACCCGGTGAGAATGGCACAGTTGAAGGAGGAGAGCCGCCGAGACAGAGATCGCAAACGCGCCAAGAAGGATGCCAAACGAGAAGAGAGACGCGAGAAGAAGCGGGCAATCAAGCGTGAAGTGAGAGAAAAGTATGGTCGTAAGTATGATTCTAGCTCGGAGTCACGATCGAGGAGTCGAAGCCCTCGTCGTCGACGCCGATCGCGTTCTCCCCGTCGCCGCAGTCGTAGCTTGAGTCCAAGACGTGACCGTCGTCGAGGAGATGATGATCGTGATCGTCGCATGCGCCGTGATTCGCGCGAACCAAGACGCGAAGACCGCCATGATGGCGATCGCAAGCGTCGCCATGACGAGATCAAACGCGACGACGCACACGCACAGGATGCGTCCAAGGGGTACGGCTTGACGTATGCGCATGGTCGCGCGGAGGATGCCGCTGCTATTCGTAGGGACAAGCGATCGCGTTGGCGCGAAGAGGAGGCCAAACGTGTATCCGAACGCGAACCAGAGCCCGAATGGCGTGGTGGAAATAATGTTGGTCACCGTACGGGGAAGATATCGGCGGAAGAAAAAGCTGCTCGTCTCGTGTCGATGATGAACGATGCGAGCGCGCACGATGAAGCGCGCATCGCAAAGCTTCGCAAGAATGTTGGCGAATTGGGCGGAGAGATGTCTTTCGTCGAAGAAGCTGCAAGAGGACCTAGCCGCCACCATAGTGATGCCCCTTCGTTCATCGCGGAAGCCCGCTCATCGGCGTATGGTGAACCGTCGTCGCGTCGTCGATGAGGACGCGTGCAAAAGTAGAGTTAGTAGCATTTGTAGTTTTAGGGAAAATTGATTGTTAGTGTTTCAACTGATTGGGTGCAATTGCGTGGCAAATGTTGCCTCACATTACGCGTAGCGAGACGAATGCATGTATGTTACTTGGCGTCGAACGAATCTTGTCAACTTTTGAGAATTGTACAGGAGCGAAAGGTGAATACGCTTTCAAAGGGAAACAACCGCGTGATCAGAACATGGCGTTGGGAACTTGCTGGTCGAAATCCGGGACGGTGTAGTCATCACTCAACATCCCAGATTCCATGGCGGCCCAATTTTCGGAGAAAATATCTCCCCAAAAATCGCTCTCATCCGCGGAGGATTTCGACAAAACCTTCTTCCCCTCCTCTTCGCCGAGCAAGCCCGTCATGAAATTTTCGAAAACACCAGGCGCGACTTCATTCATCGAAGGCACGGCGCCGTCTTCGATAGCCTTTTGTTTTCTGTTGTTCTGTCTCTGTTTTGCGGATAAAGTAAATTTTTCGTCAGTTTCAAATTCTTCCTCCAATAAAGTGCGCGACGCGCGCGTCGATAAAGCGCGCGCGAAACGGTGGACGCGACTAGACGTCGCGCAAAGTAAAAACTCACCTTTGTTGGTCTCTTCGTCTCTTCCTCCTCATAGTCCGGCACTCGCGCGTGCTCAGCAGCACTATCACTCGGACTCATACGTCTTCCAACCTCCTCACCAGCGCCCATAGCCTCAAGATCAACGCGCGTGTTTCCAAACAAAAACCGCTGATGGCTCTTCGCCTGCGGATTCGCGTCGTGAATACTCACGTCGCACACCCGACACAAAAACGCCCGGTCTTCGTGGCATATCACATACGCCGGATTCATTTGGCACACATCGCACGCTAATTGATCGTTCGCACTCGAGCTCGGCGGTCGCAGCGCCACTCGGGACGTCGTTTGTCGTCCACGCTTTTGGGACGCCCTATATTCATAGTGTAGATAAAAATACCCCAATTCATGTCAGTCTTTATCCACACATTCCCACGGTCGCTATCCACTCGCCTCCTGGGCACCGCACGTTCGTTCGTCGTCCGATGCACGCGTCGCCGCCGCCGCCGCCGCCGCCGCCGCCGCCGCGCGTCGACGCCATCACGTGCATTAAAATACACGCAACCATATCGCGCCCGCGTCGACGCGATCACGCCGCCGCCGCGCGCGCGCCACCCCTCAACATCCGCGCGCACACACCCGCGCGTAATCCGCGCCACCGCGTTCGCGCGCGATCCGCGCGCCCCTCGCTCGCGCGCGCCGACGTCCCTCGACGACTCCACGCGTCACGCACACGTACCTCGCATCACACGCTCTGCACGCGCACGACGTCGTGCTCGTCGCGTTATCCACGCGCACCACCACCGCGGGCGCTTCCACGCACGTCGAACACACCGCGTGCGCGCTCATCGTCCTCGGCCGTCGGTGTGCGACAGTGACGCGGGCGCTTTACGCGCGCGCGCGACTGCGACGCGGTCGCGCGCTTTGTGATGATTTTTTCGCGACGTGCGAACGCGCGCGATGGCGAAAGGGCCTCGCGCGCGACGCACACGGCGTTCGCGACGACGCGAATACGACGGACGACGGATGATGGTTCGCGGGTGGGACTTTTGTGTGTGCGCGTGCGAGGCCGCGTGCACACGGCCCATACGTCGCCTATGTATGGGGTGATGTGTCCACGACGCGCGCGCGATGCCCCCCCTCTGGGCGCGCGCGCACCCCCCCTGTGCGCGCGCGGCGCGCCGCCATCGGTCGGTTCGATTGGATTGGATTGGATTCGATCGGTCGCGTCGATCGATCGCGAGTGGTGTCCATCGAGGCGTGGTATCGATCGATCGCGCGCGTGGGTGCGTGGGTGGGTGTCGAATGTCCGAACGTCCGAATGTCCGAATGTCCGAATGTCCGAACGTTCGAACGTTCGAACGTCCGCGCGCGCGCGGGTCGGCACCGCGTGGCGCGATGAGCGGGGCGCCGTCGACGTCGAGTGCGGCGATGCAAGCGAAGTTGGTGCGTGGACGGTGGTGGTGTCGTCGTCGGTGTCGGTGTGGGGTCGGTGTGGGGGTGGTTTCGACGGTCGTCGGTCGTCGTCGGTCGTCGGTCGTTGGGTGCGTGTCGCGCGAGAGACTGACCGTTGACGACTTTTCGTGCGCGCGCGTAGGTGCTGTTAGGGGACATGGGTGCGGGGAAATCATCTTTGGTGTTGCGTTTCGTCAAGGGTGATTTTCACGAGTATCAAGAGTCGACGATTGGGGCGGCGTTTTTGACGCAAACGGTGTGCGCGAATGATCGAACGATTAAGTTTGAAATCTGGGACACCGCTGGGCAAGAGCGGTATCATTCTTTGGCGCCGATGTACTATCGGGGTGCGGCCGCGGCGATTATTGTGTATGACATTCAGTCGCAGAGCTCGTTCGCGCGCGCGAAGAGTTGGGTTCGGGAGTTGCAACGGCAAGGGAACGCGTCGTTGATTATGGCGCTGGCGGGGAACAAGTGCGATATGGCGGATTCTCGCGAGGTTGAGCGCGAAGAGGCAGAGGCGTACGCGGCAGAAAACGGGTTATTCTTCATGGAGACGTCGGCGAAAACGGCGGAGAATGTGAGTGAATTGTTTCATGAGATTGCCGTCAAGTTGCCGCGCGCCCCGGCGCCGACGAGCGCGCCGGGAGTCATCTTGACGAGCCAAAGCCGCGGGGTCAAGAAGTCACAATGCTGTTAAATGATTGAATGTATATTGTCGAATAGCGTGATGATTCTTTCGTGTGCTTGTTTGCAAATGCGTGAGATACGGCAGCCATTTAGCTCTTGTTGTACATCAATTTCATTTTACAAATACAGGACAAACCAAACGTTGTTCCTTCTATTACTTTTTGTTTGCATTCAACTCTTTGGTTTTCTGTTCTAACGCGTCATGGAACTCTCTAAACACATTCGTTTTGCCCTTGACAAGCTGTGAACGAGAAATACAGACACAAACAATCGCATGGGGTTAGTACGACGTCGGTGGACGAGACGCTTCAGCCCTACGCGCGAGATTGCGCTCAACGCGTCAAAACACTCTTCCAACATACCTCGTTCATGCGCCCAGCTTCCAAGATTTGCTCAATCATAAAGCCCATGGGTTTCTTCCCTTGATCGACTTCGCGCACGAGATCCACCGCGATCTCGTCATCGCGTGCGTCCGCAGCCTCTCGTAATGGTGTCAGCGTGCGCACGAAATCTTCAATCTTCTCCACCACTCGCGCGTCGTCATCCGCGCCCAGCTCGATAATTTTCTCGAGTTGATGAAGTTCCCATATGGATTTCTCCAACGCTTCGCCCAGCGAGGTTTGTGACATCGCGCGTCGCCCCCGCGTGTGCGTCAATGGCGATCGTGGTGACAATCACCAGTCCAACCTCAAAACCAGGCGCGACGACTGCGCGGCGCGCGTAGCATCGATGACGTCCTCATCAGTCGCCAAAGGTGCGCTTTGGCGCGAACACATGGCTACGCACGACGCCATGGTGGCTGACATGCGCGCCAAGGGCATTCCCGACGTGCCTTGGAGCTCGAGTAAACGCTTGCAGAGCGCGTTGGCGGTGCACATGATTTACACATCTTGGGTGCTGTCGCCGATTCTCACCGCATTGGCGATGATTTTCGTGCCCAAATGTCGCGTGTACGTCTTCGCTTATCTCTTTGCGTCGGCGGTGTTGAAGATTCGCATGCCAGTGAATGCGTTGCACCGATACTTTTGCTGGTTATCCGCGGGCGAAACGAATGGTTGGGCGCTGGTGTTTGATAATGGCGAAGGCAAAGGGCACGAGTGCGAATTGGACTGCGAGAAAAACACGTACCTGTTTGCGTCGCACCCACATGGGTTGTTCACGGCCGGGGTGGTGAACAACTTGATTTTGAGTGAGTCGGCGTTGGCAAAGGTTCGCGCGCCGCTGGTGCGATTTTTCATCAACGAGTTTTTAATCACAGTGTTTCCGTTGATCAAAGACGCGCTTTCGAGCCTTGGGTTCGTGGCTTGCACGGCTAAAAACATGAAGCACTACCTGAGTAAAGGTGAAAGCGGATGCATAGTCGTTGGTGGGGTAAAAGAGGTTGTTCTCACGGGCAACATCGACGTAGAAGAGTTGTATTTGCGCAACGCCTATGGATTCGTGAAAGTCGCGATACAGTCCGGCGCTTCGCTCGTTCCAGTGTACACATTCGGAGAATCGCTCGCAACGGGACCAGATTACCTCCCATTTCGCGAGTTGAGAAAGAAATTGACGTATAAATTCGACTTTCCGTTTCGCTCTTTGGATTTGATTCACCGCTGGGGATTATGCTTCCCACGTGGAAAACTCACGACGGTGATTGGTGCGCCGATTAAGGTGGAAAAGAATGAGAACCCAACGCGAGAAGAAGTTAAAGCACTGCACGCCAAGTACTGCGACACACTGCTCGCTCTTATCGAGCGAAACAAAGTGGCCGCTGGGTATCCGACGCAGGTCACTAGATTAGTTTAGCACTCACGCGTAGAAGTAGGAAATAGGAAACTTTGAACTCTATTGTTTATTGAAAGCAGCGCATTGCTCTAATTTCTTATATTCATCTGTCTAACGTCAACCTAGTGCGCTTATTCGTGGCTAGTAGGTACTTTGTTTTTACTCTCGTTGACGAGGGGTGCATTTGATGATATCGTCGACGCGGATAATCATTTCGGCAGCTTCAGTCGCCGAAAGGAGCACTTGTTGCTTCACACGAAAGCATTCGACAACACCACACTTTTGCATGTCACCAACTTCGCCCGTCAAGATGTTGATTCCCGTCTTAGAGTCACCCTTGGCGTGGCACGCGCGCATTTGCGACACCAACTCAGAGCTGTCCAAACCGCCATTGTCGCAGATGATGCTAGGAATCGCGCGTAACGCCTTAGCGAAGCATTCCATTGCTAGCGACCTTTTACCTGGCGTCTTTGCCGCGAGCTCCTCGACCGCCTTGGACATGATCATCTCCGAACATCCGCCACCGTAGATGACTCTACTGTCCTTCACCGTTGACGTCAACACGCAGAGCGCATCGTGCAAGGAGCGTTCCGCCTCACCCAAAATGTGCTTAGATGCGCCACGAAGGACAATCGTACACGCTTCACCCTTAGCCACACCACTGAATCGAATTAATCGATCTTCACCAATCATGATCTCTTCAATCAAGTCGCAAGACCCGAGCTGCACGTCGCCTGGGTTGTCAAACGTCGAGCAAATGTCACCACCTGTGACCAACGCCAAGCGTTCGATGCCCTCGAAGTCGGCGTGCTCAATTGCGGCGACACCGGCATCAGTGAATATTTGTTCAGGGTAGTTGTAAATCAACTGACGGTTGATGAAACAGTTGATGCCGTAGCTCAAGATCTTTTCGCACTTGCGCTTCATCTTTTCGCGCTCGGCTTGCTCAATTTCTGCAACCTTGGTCATGGAGTCTACGCGCACACGTGCGCCGTAAATCTTAATTTTGTCCGTATCCATGGGCGTGTTCGCGACTAAAATCTTTGCGTTTTCGATTCTCTTCGGCTGACCGACGCCGAAACGCTTGTCCAAAATAAAGCCTTCGTCCAAAAATGAATCCTTCAAGCTCCCGCCTGGCTTTTGAATGATTTGAATCATCTCTAAATTCCCGGACCCTTTCAATCGCATCACCGCTTTTACGGCTAACTTTGCAAAGTGCTCTTTATCGTGCGTCAAAATTTTTGAACTCAACGTCGTCTTGGCAATGTTCATCAAATCTTCTTGAAACTTCTCCGCGTCGCTCGCGTTATCCGCCGCCGAATCCTCCAACGCCTTCTTCGCCGCCTCACACGCCTCTCTGAATCCCTGAATAATTGTCATCGGGTGCACGTGCTGCGCCACGAGTTGCTCCGCTTGTCTCAACAACTCGCTCGCAAACACCACCACGCTCGTCGTCCCATCCCCGACTTCATCATCCTGCGCCTTGCTAATATTCACCAGCACCTTGGCTGCTGGATTATCCACATAAATCGACTTCAATATCGTCGCCCCATCATTCGTCACGCTCACGCTCTTCGACCGTCCAACGTTCTGTAAAATCTTATCCATCCCTTTCGGCCCGAGCGTTGACTTCACCAAGTCCCCGATCGCCATCGCGCCGACAAACGACGCCAAGCGCGCGTGATCGCCCTTCTCCTCGCTCGCGCCCGCGCTGAGCACGCTCGAATTCACGTTCTGACCGAGCATGGACATGATGTCGGTGTTATGCGCGGGCGCGGCGGTGCGTTCGCGGCGTCGTCGACGAGTGACGGCGTCTCGCGCGCGCGCGGATCGCACGGATGGAGGCGCGCGAGCGCCCGTCGTTGACTTTGGAAATTGATACATTAGTGGCGTCACTGCGTCACCAGTGGTCCGTGTTTGAACATTTTGAATTATCACACGGGCGCGTGTACGCGCGCGCGCATGCGTCACTCGTCACTCGTCGCCGTCGCCGTCGCCGTCGTCGTCGCGGTGCGTTCGGCGCGTCGAGCCACACACAGGTTGTCGCACGCGTTCCACGCGCACGCGCGCGGGGCGAACGCGAGGACGCGCGCGAGCACGAGGACGCGGGTGCGCGCGTTCGGGGGAACGTCAATCGACTTTTCGACGCGCCACCGATGGGGAAAGTGTCCAAGGCGACGTCGCGCGCGATGCACGTGATGACGAAACCGACGACGGGGGTGATGAGAGATATGAGTTTGACGTCGTTTGTGACGCGGTGTGCGGTGGCGCTTGGACGGGATGATGGGCAAGGGGAAGCCATCGCGAAGACGCTCGAGGCGAATTGGTTTACGACGCCGAGCGATTTGGCCAAGCTGTCCATTGATGAGGCGAGTGCGATGCGTGTGCCGGTGAAACTGGTGGATGAGTTTAAAAGGGCGTTGATGTTGAATGGGGGTGTTATCGCGCCGAGGGGATTTGCGGCGTCGGCGGCGCTCATGGAGGAGGAGGAGGCGGCGGTGGTGGAGAAGGAAGAGGAGGAGAAGGCGTCGCCAAAGACGCCGACCGTGCCGGCGATGGATGCATCCTTGGCGATGCCTAACACGCGATTACGAACACGCATGCGTACAGGAATAAGTGCCGAGAACACACGGGTGACACGCCGACCGGTGGGGTTGCCAAATTATCGACTTCCCCTCGACGAGTGCGGGAGCGAGCTGAAGAAGCAGTTCAAGGCGCTAAAGAAATTCCTCACCGTTCGTAGATTAGGCCCGCAAGAGACCCCAATCGCGAGCGTCACTGCGAATAAATATGAAGATATCTTACGTGGGGCGTTAGGATGGATGTGCGCTGAGCGAGGATTGGACAAGTCTAAGGTTACGCTCACAGACTTGCTTCCGTCGAAAGACGCGGCGAGCGCAGACGCGGCGTTTGAGTACGTCACTTGGCTCAACGATGAACGTCAGACGTCGGCAAATTATGAATTATTAGTGACGCGTTCGTGCATTGCGGCTGTCAAGTTTTTGCACGGGCATGAGAGCAGGGCACAGCCTGGTGAGGGCGAGGCAAAGCCTTATCACGACTTGCCCATCATGAAGGAGCTGCGACGTATGGCCAAGGATGCGAAAATGAGAGCGCAGCGCGCGCCTCAAGTCAGTGACGAGCGCATGAAGTGGCTGGAGTGGGACGAGTACTTGACTTTGGTGCAAAATCTCAAGTCGGAATGTTTGCCGCGAAATTACGTTGGGCAACTCCGCTCAGAATCTGCTGTGGCGTGGAGTGTGCAGAGATATTTAATCTTTGGCATTTTGTCGTGCGTGCCAGATCGTCAACGTACTATTCGTGAGTTGAAAATTGACAAAACTTTGTTCAAAGAAGGCGATAAGTGGGTGATTCGTCACGGGCCTGGGGATTATAAGACTGGAAAGGATTACGGAGTACGACCCCCACTGGTGCTCTCGGAACACTTGTACCCAACATTAGAAGAGTTCATCGCCAAACATCGCGCGGCGCTGAAACCCAAGCACGATTTTTTATTCACTCGTAAAAACGGAGAACAGTTTGATGGGCAAGGGATATACCGTCTGTTCACGACGACTGCAATGCGGCTCACCGGAAAGCGTACAAATCCGCACTTGATTCGCGACATGGTTGTCACACACTTGCGCGGCACTGATGCATCCGAGCGTCAACTTGAAGCGCTGGCGATTTATATGGGACACTCGTTGCAGATGCAAAAATCGACGTACGATAGACGTTCGGTGGAACAAAAGGTTGCCCCCGCAGTGGACTTGCTCGATTCGCTGAATGCTAAAATGTCCGCGGGTTACTAGAGACTGTAATAAGTGTACTAAGATCTACCGATAGTCCAGAACTTTCTCTCTTTGAAAGTGGACTCTGATTGGTCGTTGTCATCATCGTCGCTACTCGATTCGTTATCAGTGCTACGTGTAGAATCGTCAGAGTCTTCATCTATGTAGCGACATCGACGACGACGCAATTCGCGGCGAAACGCATACTTCCAAAGTCCTCCTCTAAGCGTCTCACCTAACGTATGTCTATGCTTCGAGCTCAGGCACGATACTTCATCCATTTGACTCCGCCACATGTACTTTTTACACTTTAAACATCTCACTCGAGGGAAATCATCAGCGTTAGCGTGCGTAGTCGCCGTCACGGCGACGATGGCAGCAGCCTCTCGAAAATCCTTCGACACACACGCCGAAGCTTTCAACGTTTCGACGTCGCACCTCGACAAGATTTCAATCAAAATATCCATGCTTAAAGCATCCATCGCGCACCCGTTATCGAAACGCGTTTGCTTAACGACCAATCTCGCGTGCGCTACGGCGAACTCTTTCAACGCGCGCTTCAGTCGTAACCACTTCTTCTGGCCCAGCACCACCCCTGACGCCTGCACGCACCGCTCTAGCGCGCGCATGTACATCATTGTACCACCACCGTTATCATCACATTCGCTCACATCGCGCATAGCGCCCTCAATCGTCGTGAGAAGGTGCAAAATAACGTCTTTTGTTATAGTGCACCAACCACCAGCACTCAGGTACGTGAGTTCACGTAACACCTGCGTCGTCTCACTCGTCGACATCATCCTCGAGGAGGAGGAGGAGGAGGAGGATGCCAATGTCGTCAACGATGTCACATCTCGTATCGTCGCACCGTCGACGATGAGGGTGCGGCCCATGCGCGCGCAAGTGACGACACTTTTCACCTCGCTCGCGCTCATCATGCGCGCAAAGATGTGTCTCTCGCCGGGCGTCGTCGACGCGCGCTCGGACACGGTGACGAAACCCACGCCCGCGATGCGCGACGCGATGCGCGACGCCATCGTCGGTGACGACGTGCTTGGGGACGACCTAACGGTGAAGCAATTAGAAGCGAAAGTGAGCGCAATCTTCGGCTACCCCGCGGCGGTGTTCGTGCCGAGCGGCACGATGGCCAACCTGCTTGCCATTAGCACGTGGTGTGACGAGCGCGGGTCGGAAGTCATCGTTGGCTCGAAGTCACACGTGCACTTGTACGAGCAAGGCGGAATCGCAACGATTGGAGGCGCGCACCCGAGAGCGGTACCGAACGCGAGCGATGGCACCATGGCGCTCGAAGACATTGAAGACGCGATACGTCAGGTACGAGACGATCACTTTCCAGTGACTAAGGTAGTATGTCTGGAGAATACCCATAACAAGACTGGGGGCAAGGTGTTGAGCTGCGAGTACGTGCGAAGCGTGGCGGCGTTGTGCGCTCAATTTGGCGTCAAGGTGCACATGGATGGCGCAAGAATTTGGAATGCTGCTGTAGCACTCGGGAAGAGTCCAGGAGAACTCGTCGTTGGGTGCAATTCAGTGAGCGTTTGCTTAAGCAAGGCTATCGGCGCACCGGTGGGGTCTGTGCTATGTGGGCCTGTGGAGTTTATTCAGCGAGCCAAACGCTTCAGGAAAGCTTTAGGCGGGTCTATGCGTCAAGTCGGCGTGCTTGCCGCTCCGGCACTCGTGGCTATTGATGAAATATTCCCAAAGTTGCGCTCGGACCATATACTGGCACAGTCATTTGCGAAAAGTCTTGCCGGCGCGCCTGGTATCGAGTGTCTCGCCCCAGACTCAAACATGGTGCTCGTGACGGTTACTGTGCCCGGCATAACCGCCGACGCGGTCGTGCGTGAACTTGAAGAGAGCCATGGTGTTTTAGTACTACCGTGGAGCGCTAGACCTGCCATGATTCGCGTGGTTTTCCACCATCAAATCACGCAATCAGATGTTGAACGACTCGTCAAAGGCTTTCGCCAGAGCCTCGAAGACTTGGCACGCGACCCAAAGCTTGATGAAATAATGATGGCCGAAGGCTTGTAAGTCAACGACTAGTACGTAGCTGTATTTTATTAACAACAACAAAAAGAATAGTTTTTCTATGATCAAGGAAAGTATCTTCTAGGAGTCGCAGACTTTGCCTTGGATTTTGGTGTGAACTCGCACGCAGAGCCTTCGGCAACAGCCGCCGCTTGTTTCTTCTTCATACCAGGCTTCCATTCGCACGCAGATCCTTCAGCGACGGCACCATGGGCAGCTTTGTGTTCGGACCGGTGCTTAATCTGTGCTTCGAGCGCGGTGCGAACGTCTTCGTCCAAAATATGCGCAAGCTTGCACGATTTGAGCAACTCGTATGGCTCATCCTCTACTGGTCGGTCCCGATCAGATGCGACGACGCAGATGAAACCAAATGCGTCTTTAGCATCTGATTTACACCGAAGCTGATGTACGTCTCCAGGAGCTGTATATGCCACATCACCTAATGCGAGTGGGTACGCTTCAAGTCCGAGTTGTACCTCACCCTCGCCTCTGAGCGCAATGACGACATGCTCGTGTTGGTGATGCTCCAGAGTCGTCCATCCACCTGGGGCAACCTCAAAGTAGCGCACGTGAAAGCACGGACTCTCTCCACGTTTACCAATGAGCTCGATGCGTGAGCAATTCTTAAAACTTGCACCATCCATCTTATACATTTCCTGCGGCACTCGTTCCCATTGGAACTCGCCGTGTTTTCTATTAAGCACCTTGCTATGGTTACCTTCAAGAGGTCCAGTGCTGGCATGCTTTGTGGCATAACCCTTGGCCTGTTCCACCATCAAATGTTTTACCAGCACCGTGAGCTCGTCAATCTTAGACTCGAGCGCGGCGTTTTTATCCTTGAGTGCACTCATGACTTTCACCGCTTCAGGATCCATGCTCATCGGTGTTGACGGTGGCGCTGCAGGATATGTGCTCTGCGGAGTAACAGGATATGATGTCGGTGTGGTTGGATATGGACCCGGAGTACCTGATGCAAGCTTGAGCTTCGGTCGCATACCACTACCCGGCGTAAACGTCGCACCGCTTGATGAGCCAGGGGTGTTGTACGGAGACGTCGGCGTGGCACTGTGCGGCAACTCTTTCGGACCATAAATATCCGTGCGTCCAGCCATGGCGAGAATATGTCGCGCATTTGCGGTCAAGTCCGAACTGTGACTGTACAGCGAGCCACCAACGAGCAGCAGCACGTCTTGGCTGTAAGTATCCATCATGGTTTTGACTTTGTCGAGCGTCATGCCTCCGCCAGGAGAAGGAAAAATTGCCGGGTAGTGCCCGAGCGGACGTCGAGAACCGTGTGCGATGGCCTTGCACTCTTCTACACTGAAACCAAACCGACCACCAAAGCTCGGAAAAATCGTCGCGTCTGCACCTGCCAACCGCGGTAACAACCCAAGTAAGACGCCATGCGTGAAGCCTCGAACCTCGTCTCGCGGACCACCACCGAGCATTGCTCCCAAAATCGCCGGATGTGCGATGATGGGCAACCCAAATTCTGGGTCTTCTGCCAACACGCGCATGCTATCCAAGCCAGTGAGTCCAGGGATCATCAACACCGCTCCGGCTCCGGCGGCTTTGGCAAATTTTGCTCGCGACACCACCAAGTGCGCCGGCGCGTTAATACATGGCGCATATATACACTTCCGTCCCGTTTCTTCGTTTGCCCTTCGCACTGCGGCACAACACGCTCGAACACGTTCTTCATACGGCGCATATCTTTGGTTTGCCAGTCCATGATCATCTTTAATGACGTCTATGCCACCCTTGGCAAACGCGTAGCACATCTCCGCCAACTTTTCACTCGGCGTCCCCATAGGCTTCAACGCCGTCATCACCAACGGCCCTCGCTCGACACCAAGCAGTTTTCTCAACCCTTTGACGCCAAACCGCGGACCATGAAACCTGGCGAGCATCTCCGCGCTAAACTCCACGTCTGACACGCGCGCTCGTTCCTTCAAGCTCGAGTTGCCAAAAATCACGTTTATCAACTGTGGAAGCTCAAACCCGCTCGTATCATCGCTATATCGCACTTTCGCGCGATACATCATCCCTCGATGATGCCCATCAATCGCTTCCACGCACTCCACGCACTTTCCCACGACGTGCTCGTTAATCCACGTCCCAGGTGGCACCAAAGACTCAGGCAGCTCCACGGTTTGTTCGAGGCATATCGCGTCGACGATCATCTGCGCATCTTTCTTCGATGGCGCATCGATGTCGTACGTCACCGTGAATGCGTGCGCTGGGGCCACCATCGCGCACGATTGCGATTGCGACGCCAAACGCAGCGCCAAACGCGTGTGGCGCAAAGTGCGGTTTTTTTATTCCTTCGCCGGATCGCCATTGTAACGCACGCGTGCGCACGACGCGAGTCGCAACAGGCGCCCGCGTGAAGCATGGCGAAAAAGAAGAAAGCCGCCGCGGATGGTGTCGATGGGGGTGATGCCACCGGCGGCGGTGACGACGTAGACATGGATGCGATTGAGCTGGATGCCGCTGACGTAGCGGTCACGTCGAAGAAGACGCAGAAGAAGGCGGCCAAGGAGGCTCAGATAAAAAATGTTTCGGATAAGCAGTCTGAGCTATACGTGGAGCTCGCGGCGAGGTTTGTGTTGAATGCGCCACCAGAGGAGCTTGCAGATGGGAATCGTCTGTTGTTTCTCGTGGAGCAAGCGCACTGGTATTATGAAGATTTTATGCGCGAAAAGGATGCGTCATTGCCGATGCTGAAGTTGAGAGCGTTTGCGACAAATATGTTTGAGATTGTGCCGCAGTTGAAATCGATGGCGATGGCGAAGGATATTTCGACAACCTATGACAAGTTTTTGGCGTACAAGTTTTCAATTCCGACGTGCGGCGCGGTGCTGTTGAACCCGGCCATGGACAAGTGTTTGATGGTTCGTGGGTGGGGCTCGAATTCGAAGAGTTTGGGATTTCCCAAAGGAAAAATGGATGCAGGTGAGACGGAGTCTGAGTGCGCGGCACGCGAGGTTGAGGAAGAGATTGGGGTCAACATTCGTGACTTCATCGTTGAAGAGGACAAGGTGCACTTTTATCGTAAACTTGGCAAGGAGATGAACACGGCGCAAGGGAAGTGGACGCAAAAAAATACTCTATTTATAATTCAAGGGATCTCTGAGGAAACGAAATTCTTGACGCACACGCGTAAGGAAATTTCCGACATTGTGTGGAACCCAATTTGGATTTTTGACTTACCGGATGGTGAACTTCACAAGTACAGGGGCAAGTACGCGTCATGTTTTCCTGGGTTGAAAGCCATCGCGGCCTGGGTGAAGAACAAGAAGTCGAAACAACCAAAGCCACGCATGAACAACGTGATCGCCGCACAGTCCCCAGCCGCCGGGCGTGGGAAGACGATGACGCTCGAAGACTTGGAACAGGAAATCATGGCTTCTTTAGACGATGTCAGCGACGAGGAGAACGATGCAGCTTACGAGCCATTTTCAGCGTTGACAAACTTCACGTTCAATCATTCGGCAATTATGCAGCCATTTTTGCGATGAACGTTGTACTTGTAGTGCTTTCGACGTGTTGTTCTTGTAAAACTAAAACATCCTCAACAACTTTTCTTTCTCCTCAGTGCGCGCCATGTCTGGCGGCGTGCCGACAACGACGCTCAGTGCGCGAGGAAATCGAGCGAAACAACGACCATTTACCTATTTCGATGCATTCGTTCGAACGTTCAGTGATCCGTACGACGCCGAAACCAATCCGCGTGGTTTCATCAACCTCGCTGTGGCTCAAAACCAGCTCACTGTCGACGCGATTCAGCAGCGACTACGCGAGGCATTGACGAAAGAAGGCACAATTCCAGACTCTAGTGCGTCGTATGATGATATGAAGGGTAGCGCGCGGTTGCGCAAGGCTATGGCGGCGCACTTGCGCAAGCGGGTGGCAACCGCCGGGACGTCTGTCGCGAAAGCGTTGGACAGGACGCTCACTCCGGAGAATATCATCATCTCCAGCGGTGCCGGTGCGGTAATTGAGAATTTAGCATTTTGCGTCGCGAATGAAGATGATTTTGTGATGATTCCAGCCCCGTACTACCCGGCATTTCCCAATGACTTGCGCGCTCGGTTGGGCGTTGAATGCGCACCCGTTCGACGAGGAGCTTTTGCGCACATTGAGTACGAGAAACTCGATTCTGCGCTTCACAAGGTTGATCAAAATGTTGTTTTGGAAAGTTTGTATCACCTGCCTACGCCTGAAGACTTTGAGCGAGACATGCGCAAGATGATCGCGACTAAGAGCGTTGGAGGCGAATACAAGGGAAAGTGCGCGGCCATCATTATTTGCAATCCAGAGAACCCGACTGGTGTGAAGTACGGCGGACAAGAAGTCGCAAACGTCGTCGAATGGGCGGTGAACAATCGCATTCATGTCATTATAGATGAAGTCTACGCGTGTTCGAGCTTCAATGAATCCAAGACGGAACATTTGAGTGGCTTTGACATCGCGCTGTCTCGAGGAGATGACTGCGTGTACAAGGATTACGTGCACGTAATTTATAGCTTAAGCAAAGATTTTTGCGCTAGTGGGTACCGACTTGGCGCTCTATGGACGCAAAATGCCGAAGTTCACCGATCGATGGATAACATTTCATACTTTTGCGCCGTTCCTGGACCAATGCAGTGCGCGTTATGTGAGGTCATGGAGGACGACGACTGGATGGACTGGTTTGTCAAAGAGAACGCTCGTCGATTGAAATCCCAGTACGATTGCCTAGTTGAAGAACTCAAAGCACTCAACGAATTGAACGATGATTTTGATTTGGATAGGCGCATGGTGATTCCGGCGTCAGGGATGTTTGTCTTTATAGATTTGTCGCCATTTGTGCAAGGCGCGGCCGCCGATGGCCCCGCGAGCGAAACTTCGTTTTGGAACGATGTTTATGACGAGGCCAAACTCGTGCTCACGCCCGGGCGTGATTGCGAAATGAACATAGTGGGTTGGTATAGAATTTGCTTTGCATCCGTGCCGCGAGAGACGCTCGCGACGGGCATTCGTCGTCTCGTCGACGTCATTCGTGCGCGACGTTAGTTACAATAGATTTTGTCACCGTGTGAAAAGTGCACATCAAATCACCGCGTCGTCATAGTCTGTCGTGTACATGTCAACATCCTCGGCACGACCCTGTGCAAACGTCCACGAGAAACAACACACAATGCGCCGCGTGCTTACGTCTCGGACGTCTCGTGCGTCGTCAAAGCCGTCGTTCAGGGCGAGGGCGGTGTCTTACCCTACAGTTGACGCCAACACCGCGCACGATCGCGGATACTACCGCTGGCCCGTCGTGCGCGGTACAGATGTGTTCTTCGTATGTGAAGACGATATTTACGCGGTGAGCACGTCGGTGAACGGTGCGCCTCGGCGTTTGACACAGGCGCATGGCGCGTGCGAGCGTCCCGTGGCGTCGGCGGCTGGAGACAAAGTAGCCTTTACATGCATCGAAGATGGCTACGTCGAGCTCTATGTCGTCGATGCGAACGGAGGACCAATGAAACAGTTGACTCACATGGGGGCGTCGTACGCGCGCGCGTGCTGTTTCTCTCCAGATGGCACGCGCGTGTACTTTTCGTCGAGCGCGGCGGCGAGCGAACCGACTGGGGATGAAATTTGGGTCGTTGACGTCGATGTCGGCGCGCCCGTGCGCTTAGGAATTGGACCCGTGCATGATTTAGATGTGCGAGTCGTCGATGGGCGAGAAATGTTCGTCATTGGGAGAAACACTGAGGATCCCGCCGTGGGGCACTGGCGTGGGTACAAAGGCGGAGCGTGCGGGGAAATTTGGGTCGGACCTTTAGACGATTTGAAGCGTATCGACGCCCTCGATGCGCTCGAGGGGAACTTTGGTAACGTACAGTGGATGAACGATCGCGTGCTGTTCACCATGGAGCGAGACGGGTCGATTGATGCGTTCTCGTGTGACATCGACGGAGGGGATGTGCGTCGGCACACTTCTGGAGGAGGTTTCCCAGTGCGCCATGTTTCCGTCGATCGCTCGTCCTCAGGCTCTGCGTTAGGCGTGACATACATGAAAGGTGGTAAAATTTATCACCTTTGCGACGCGGCTGAGAACACAAACGGCGAAGCGTTGGATATTACCTGGCGAGGACCTCGCGTGCAACTCTCCAAGCGCTTTGTGCACGCAGACGACTGGATTGAGAATTGGGATCTTCATCCCGAAGGAGTGACTATTATGCTCCTCGTTCGCGGTCAAGCCTTTACCATGGGTATATGGGATGGACCGGTTTTAAGTTATCCCCCGGCAAAAGAACTAAAGACGCCGAAAGGTCAAGTCGCGGCGCCGCTCGCGAGCGTCTTGAGCAAAGCGCAGCCTCGCACTCGGCTTGGCGCTTATTTGTACGACGGCGAACGCTTAGTATTCGTCACCGACGCAAGTGGGGAAGAAGACATTGAAGTGCATTACGAGGAGGCTGGTCGGACGTCGAAGCGATTAGGATTGCACCACGGTGTGCTAGGCCGCGTCGAGGAATTGCTACCGAGTCCAGAGGCGCCGCTCGTCGCCATCGTGAATCACAGAAACGCCCTGCTTATAGTGAATATAGACAATGGAGACATGCGTACGGCGGACACTTCGTGTGAAGGAATTACAGACTTGACTTGGAGTCCGTGTGGGAACTTTCTCGCGTATACGTACTTTATGAATTACGAAAAGTCGTGCATTCGCGTGTTGGATGTTCGCAAGGGAACCGTGTTTGACGCAACCAAACCTGTGCTCGGCGATCACTCTCCGGCTTGGGATGCCGATGGAAAGTACTTGTATTTTTTGGGTTCGAGAGAACTCGAACCAGTGTATGATGCTGCGAAGTTTGGCTTAGCGTTCCCTCATGTCGAGCGCCCACATTTGATTATTTTACAAAAGGATGTGCGCAACCCGATGCTCAAGGAATTGAAGCCGCCGTACGATTCCGAATCTGGATCTGGATCAGATTATGACTCTGACAGCGATCCTCGATACAATAACGCTAAAGCAGATAGCAAGAAGGCAAGCTCATCAAAGAAAGATAAACCAGATGATGACAGCGATTGGTCCACTGTTGATGAAGATGCTGACGACGGAGAAAACGACGAAGACGCCTCGACTGACGACGACGACGATGACGACGAATCTTACTCAGGTGAAGCTCCGCCGCCGATAAAAATCGACACCGACGGTCTTACTGAGCGCGTCGTTGCGTTACCGATGCCAATATCTCGCTATGGATGCCTATGCGGTCTCGAAGATGGTCGGTTCATGGTTGTTGAGTACCCACCGAGCCGCGGCGCTCCGGGAGGCGTCGGTACAGACTACTCTTCAGACGACGAAGACGGTGGTTACGGGACATTAATTTCATACAGCGTCAAAGATTTACGTAGAAGTATCTTAATTCACGGTGGCGTTGGCGAGGTGACACTGTCCATCGATCGCAAGTGCATGATTGTGGAGAAAGAAACAGATGGATACTTGGAACTCAGAGTGTACAAAGCTGGCGTTCGTCCTGAGGAGGACGGAAGCGACAGCGAAGAACTAGATCAGCATTCATGCGATAGAAGAACTGGTTTAATTAACCTTGACGGCCGCGTGCGCGTTCTGGTTGACCCAGCCAAGGAGTGGGCACAGATGCTCGGCGAAGTATACCGCCGTCTTCGTGACGACTTTTGGTGCGAGGACATGAACGGCGTTGATTGGGAAGGCACACTGAAGCGCTACGAAGGCATTCTCCCGACTATAAGCACGAGAAGGGAACTGTCTGATATGCTGACAGAAATGAGCGCCGAACTTGGTTGCTCGCACGTTTCTGTTACGTCGGGCGACCCAGGTCGCTCGGCGCGTAGGCATTCTGCGGGGTACCTCGGCGCTGATTTTGTTTGGGACGCATCAGTGAGTGGGTATCGCATCGTAAACATTGTCAAGGGTGATAGCTGGGATGACGCACGCGGTGGTGTACTTAGCAAACCTGGCGTGAATATTTCAGAGGGTGATATATTGTTAAACATTGATCGCATCCCGCTTACAGAGCATGTTTCTCCCGCGGCGTTGTTGGTGGAGAAAGGTGGGAGTGAAGTGCTCTTGACGGTTAAGATTGATAGCGAGGACGCGAGTGTCGACAAAGCACTAAAAAAGTTGTCGCTAAAGGATAAAAAGAAGAAGAGCAAAGAAAGCAAAGACGATAGCAGGCCTAAGAAGGGTGACATTGTTCCTGTTCGCGTTCGAGCCATGTATTCCGAATTGGACGCTCGCTATCGCGATATGATCGAGTGTCGCACGCGGACTGTACATGCGATGAGCGACGGCGTGGTTGGATATTTACACGTGCCAGACATGGAAAGTACTGGATACTCTGAATTTTGGCGCCATTACGCGTGCGAGGTTCGCAAGGGTAGTTTGGTGCTCGATTTGCGAGGTAACACGGGTGGTCACATTAGCGAGCTTTTACTCTCCAAGCTCTCACAGCGCGCGCTTGCCTGGGATATTCCTCGACGAGGAGAATTACAAGTGTACCCATCAAACACGCCAGGTCCTCTGGTGATGCTCGTAAACGAACGTACTGGTTCGGATGCCGAGCTCATGGCGGAGTCGTTCCGAAAATTGGGTCTCGGCATCGTCGTCGGAACGCGTACTTGGGGCGGACTGCTTTCTATTCACGGTTCCGCAGATCTCATCGACGGTTCCGAGGTGAGCATTCCATCTCAAAACGTGTTGCTCGTCGACGAAATTAAAGACCCAAGTCTTCGAACGAACAAAGTTGAAAATGTTGGGGTGTACCCAGACGTTTGCGTCAACATCAAACCGAGCGACTACGCTGCTGGCGCGGATCCACAGCTCGAGCGTGCGGTGAAAGAGGCGTTAACATTACTAAACAAAAGTGAACTCGCGCGTGCGCCGTCGTCTCTTCGCAAGACGCATCGAGATGACACTTTGGCTGCTGAGATTGAACGTGCCGAGACAAAAGACAAACCATGGTCATTCGCGACGTGGGCGCCGCTCCCGCCCACTTTAGAAGAGGAACAAGCCGCCGCGGCGAGGAAAGCAAAGAGATCTGCGCGGCGCAAAGCAAACACTAGCGAAGGTGCAGAAAGAGACGTGTAGTAAACAACAAAAGATGTCGCATTGCAAAGAAAACAAGCGCCTACACGTGTCCCTACATTTTCACAAAGAAATCACATGCCATCCTCCCCATCCTGCGCCAAGAACGGGTTCGCGATTTCTTCCATGCTATCTAACGCCGAAACTACCATCACACTCGTGCCACGGCACACTAACAATCCTAACTCGCGCGTTTCATCCGTAATCCGCAGCGGATCCTCTCTGTCTCGCATGTACTCCACGCACTCGTCGAGCACCAAATTAAGCAACTGATCGTATCCCTTCAACGTCCCCGTGACTTCACGCCCTCCACTGAGCTTCACACGAACACCCTTATCGATAAATCGACCCAAGTCGAGCACTGTTTCTTTCGGAGGCATCGTATCGTGGCCTGTCGTCTCTCTTTTTCGTCGTCACGCGCGCTGAAATTCAACACGTCCCGTATATATAAAGTCCCGTGCCTCGCCGTGCGAGTCGAGTGCGCGCGCGCGTGCGCTACAACCCACGTCCTCGCGTTTGCGTTTTCCAACCTCGTCGATCGATCGATCGTCCAGTGAGACGTCGTTCGATGCAAAGTGCGTCGGCGTTTGACGATCACACCGATCGCGCAGCCCGAAAACACTTCTCCAACCGCGTCGCGCGCGCGGCATTCGACGACGCGACTGTATGTCCATTGCGAACCGCGTGAGACTGACGAGCGCACTCACGGGTTTACTCTGCGCATCGATCGCGGTGACGAGCGTGAAATACGTCGACGCCAACACCGCGCGACGCGTGTTTACCACCACCGAGGCGCGAGCTCGAGGTGCATCGAACGACGACGTTGGCGCCGGTGCGCGCGACGGTGAGGGGATCGAGCGCGTGTTTGGACGCGCGGTGAGTCGTAAATTGCGACGGACGTGGAATTCGGGCGTGGATTACGCGTTCGGGGCGGGCGTGAAGGCGCTGAGCGATCGAAAGTTGTGAGACGCGTTTCGGGACACGCGTTTTGAGCACTGACATCATGGCGCTCGCGAACGTGAACGTTTGTGGGCCAAAGACCGCTCGAGTGTGCGCAAAATCAATGAAAATGGATGTTGGGGCAAAGGTGGGGCGTCCGGGTGCGATGTCGCGCGTGGTAAGAGTGCGGGCGTCGGCGGAGAAGATTGATTTTAACGACGAGGGCGCGTTTACGCTGCCGTACGCGCCGGTGCGCGAGGCGTTGCTACCGGATGGACCGTGGACTGTGATTGATGGTGGTGTGTGCGCGGCAAAGGGGTTCAAAGTTGCAGGATATAAGGCTGGTTTGCGTAAGAAGGGCACGCGAGCGGATTGCGCGTTGATTGTTGCGGATGAAGACGCGACGTGCGCCGGGATTTTTACGACAAACCTGATGTGCGCGGCGCCCGTCGCGTTTTGCAAAAAACAACTCGCGGGTAAGCCTACGGCGCGCGCGTTGCTGATCAACGCTGGTCAAGCGAATGCAGCAACCGGCGATGCGGGCTTCGCGGACTCTCAGGCGACTGCCGATGCGTTGTCCAAGGCGCTCGGCGTCGCCGGAGACGACATTTTGCTCATGTCCACTGGCGTCATCGGTCAGCGCATCAAAATGGATAAGCTTTTGCCTGCGATTGACGTTTTGGCGGCTAACGTCGAGGCGAGTACTGCGGCGGCGAACGCCGCGGCAACCGCAATCTGCACTACCGATCTCGTTCGTAAGACGATTGCGATTGAGGTGGACATTGGCGGCAAAAAAGTGCGCATGGGCGGCATGGCCAAGGGGAGCGGTATGATTCATCCAAACATGGCCACCATGCTTGGTGTGGTGACGTGCGACGCCGCGGTATCCCCCGAAGTGTGGCGCGGGATCACTTCTCGCGCTGGCACGAATTCATTCAACCAAATCTCCGTCGATGGTGACACGAGTACAAATGACTCGTTGGTGTGCTTTGCGAGCGGCAAGGCTGGAAACGCCGTCATCACCGACGCCAATAGCGCGGATGCCAAGCTTCTCGAGCAAGCGCTCACAGCCGTGTGCCGTGGTCTCGCCAAGGCAATTGCATGGGATGGTGAAGGCGCGACGTGCTTAATCGAATGCAACGTGTCTGGTGCGATGGATGATGAAGACGCGCGCGTCATCGCGCGCTCCGTCGTGTGCTCGTCTCTCGCCAAGGCGGCTATCTTTGGCCACGACCCGAACTGGGGTCGCTTAGCCTGCGCCGCGGGCTACGCGTCGCCAGTCAAGCATAACTTCAATCAGAACGATCTCAAGCTCTCGCTTGGTCCGCACCAATTGATGGACAAGGGTCAACCTTTGGCTTTTGACGCCGTCGCTGCGAGCCAGTACCTCAAGGATGTCACCGGCGTGCACGGCACGTGCGTGGTTGACATTTCTGTCGGTTCCGGCCCGGGTAAAGGCCAAGCATGGGGCTGTGACTTGTCGTACGACTACGTCAAGATTAACGCCGAATACACCACATGAGCGAGCCTCGCGGGCGTGGTAATTTTGTCATATAACATTTCATTTCATAGACGTCCTTTTTCGCGCGCCCCAGTCTGTTACAAAAAGCATGGGCGAACACTCTCATCACACCTCGGCGCGTCGTCGCGATGTCTCACGAATACACGTATACGATACGATTCAATGAACGGTGTTCTATCGCGTCGTCGTCCTCTGAACCGCCGACGACGAAAACGTTTGGGTTTGTGAGCCGTCGCAAACCCGCGTGCGGGCTCATTCCTCTTCCACTGCGCGAGCGTCGTCCTGGATCGTCGCGCGACGTCTTACGGTATGTGTACGACAATGGTAGACTACGAGTCATGAAGCCTGGTGAGCTCACGCCCGAGGGTGGCGCACCGAAAGGATATGGTGTGCGTTTGGACTTGATGGTGCGGGACGCGGCGAAGCGTTTCGCTGAGCGTGCGTCACACGCGCTCCTTCCAGAACCATCGAGCGTGACGAGCGATTACTGGGACTACGCGAGGTTTCGTTTTGCGCAGCGCATCGCGAGCTCTTGTATTTCAGTGTTTGCGACGCAACAAATGTTGACTGCGGTTGGGCTCGGGGCGAGTCGGACGTTGCCGGCGGCTGCGGCGGTAAATTGGGTGTTAAAGGATGGTTTAGGGCGTTTAGGCAAGCTTTCGGTGGCTGCAAACTTTGGACGCGCATTCGATAGTGATGTGAAGCGGTTTAGATTCACATCGAGCGTGATTTACGACGCGAGTTCGTTTGTTGAGATTATTACGCCGTATTTTCCAAAGCATTTCTTGCCGCTTGCGACGGCGGCAAACATCGGTAAGTCTGTTGGCATCACAACCGCAAACGTTGTGCGGGCACCGATTCAGCGTACGTTCATCTTAGAAGAAAACTTAGCGGAAGTTGCGGCGAAGACGAGCGCACAACAGGTTGTGGCGGATAATATTGGCTTGGCGCTCGCCGTCGGCGCGGCGCGAACGATGAGTAAAGTGGCAAGCGTTCGACCAGAGATCAGGCGCGCGCTGCCAGTGATTGCGTTTGGACCTCTAGCTGTGCTCGACTTGGTGTGCATTTGGAAAGAGCTCAAGGCGGTACAATTGCGAACAATTAATAAGGAGCGAGCGGAGATTATTGCAGAGATGTTTGTCAAGGAGCGGGAGATCCCAACTCGTGCACGCGTCGCTGATGCCGAGCGTCTGTTCATTCCGGCGAGACTTGACAAATCAAATTTACCTCTCACCGTGACTTCACTTGGTGAGGTATGCTCGACGCCAAAGTCCTTGGTGAACGCGTTGAAAGGAAGTCGTAATGCGCGCCCGTACATTTTGGCATACGAGCCAGGCACATCAAAGCAGCGCGTGGTTTTAGACATTAATACCCGTGATGCGCCGAAACGAGTAGCCACAAACATCACAGCGAAGACACGCATCAAGCGCAAGCACAAGTTTCCATGGCAGCGCAAGAAAACTGGCTTGAAAGGTCGAGCGTTACTGGCGTTGAGCGAATCCGCTTCGAGCCGAGACGTGTTGCAGGCAATCATCCAAGTCGCACATCTCCGTGCTTTACCTTACCGTCCTGATTTAACCGCAGAACAAGCGTACGTTTGGGCGTTACAAGAATCAGAAAGCTTGGCCAAGCGTGACATCGATGTGTTTACTAAAAAGCTCGCCGACCGTGGCTGGAATGCCGGTCGCGTCTTGCTAAACTCCGCCGAGCGGGCGCCGTATTCCGTAGATAACGTCCCAGCTCTCATCGCCGCCCTCGAAGCTGCTGTGAAAAATACATAGACGGTGTATATTCGGTATTCCACCCTCGTTCGCGCGCATCTAGGCGCACAGTCATAGCCATTTCTTTCTCGCGTTGTAGAACACTATTAATTTTTTGAGCGAGCACAAACTGCGTGACGTCACAAGTCGCCGCACCATGTCATCCAACGCCGACGTCGAAGCCGCGCGCGAGGCTGCACGCGCCGAATGCCTCGATGCCGCTTTCTATGGCGGCATCAGGGGGTCGTTGTACGGCCTCGCCGTCGGTGCCCCCGCGGTTTTCCTCGCAAACTTGAAGAGCTCAGGCTTTCGCCGGCTCACGGTGAGCGCGAAAACGGGCTTAGTCGTCTCCCCTTTCTTCCTCGGTTTTTTCTTGAATAGCGAATTAGAGATGCATCGGTGCGTTTTGAAGCAGCGCGGGATCGAGGCGTAGGAGAGGCTTCGTGTGCGGCGCGGGTGAAGAGAGTTGTTTTTGCGGCTGGACGCGTGTACGAGTAGCGAGCGTATTGTAAATGTAGTAACGAAACTGAAATGGATATAAAGAAGCAAAGCGTGATGTAATTCGTGTGATCTTTAGTTCGGCACGAGGTCAAGACCCGGACGGTAAACGCCGCCTAAAAATGGGTCGTCGAAAGTAAAGTCAAACGCCGGGTGGAAAAAGCGCACGCCGCCATCCTTTGGCGGCGGTTCGATGGCGTCGATAAGCACCTTTTGAGCATTGGTCAATCGGAACGTCGTCGCTTTCATGCATTCGTCAAGCGTTTGTTCGTCTTCGATGATGATGGGTACGCCGCGCTGCAAAGACCAACGCGTGAGCAATGCCTGAGGCGTCTGCAGGTTGGCGGCGTCGGCGCACGCTTGAACGAGCTTGGGGTGCTTCAAAAGCTTGTCGTCGCCGTTTGCGAGTGACGTATGCGCGACGACGAGCAAGCCGTAACGTCTGCACACACCAACAAGCTTACGCTGCGCCAAAAGCGGGTGTAACTCCACTTCGTTTACCGCCGGCTTGACCTTGGCCACCTTCATCAAGCGTTCGACGGCGGGGACGGAAAAGTTGGCCAAGCCGAGCGCCTTCACCGTACCTTCACTCACGCATTTTTCAAGCGCTTCCCACGTGGCCTCCAAACTACCTTCGCCATCAACCTCCGTAGTGCCTTGCTTGTGCTGTACCGGCCACTCGATGGAAAATAAATCCAAATACCCCACGCCAGTGGCGGCTAAAATCGCCGCCACCGCCTCCCCCACGCGCGCGTGTTCATCGGGCGATAATTTAGCGCTCACGAACACCTTTTCGCGCCCATACGCCGCGATCGCTTCCCCTGCACTCTTCAAAGAACTATCACGCGAATTCCCACATCGAACATGCGTTGCTCCCGCCGCCAAACCTTTCGCTGCGACCGAGCCGTCGCACCCGCAGTACGGCAGGCGCCCCCCGCCCACGATGTGCGCATCCTTCGCCTCCTTACTCGCATCAAACACCTCCTCTTTCGGGGTATTAATATAATACGGTGTCCCAGGTTGCGGTTTACTCGGATCCCCACGCGGTGCAGGACCATCCCACACCGCCGTCGCTTGTCTAAACCGCTGTCCAGGAGGCGCCGGCCCAGTCGGCGCGCCTCCGCCTCTCGCGCGCGCCGCCTCCAACTGTGCTCTCGTCGGCGGATACGCCGGCAGCGTCGGGTTATACCCATTCACGTATCCACTCACAGAATACCCATGACCCGCCGACGCGTGCATCGCGCTCGGCGGCGCCGTACCGCCTCCAGCGCTCGCCCCATCGCGACTCGATGGGCAAAACGCCCACGACTTTTGTGCGCTCCCGGCGCCGTGGTTTGAGTACTCGGGACGCATGAAGCGCTCCATGGGTTGGCATCCGTCTTGCGCCATGATGATTTTAACCGTTGCTTTCGCCGCGTGCGTGTGGCGTGAGGGCGTGCGCGGCGGACGCGTCGGAGAGTGCGAACAATGGGCGAGGGGTGTGCGTGACGTCATTTTTATGTGGTGAAAAAGCGTTCTCGGCTGAACGCGCGCGCGGTTCGGTGGTGATGTTGAGTACGTACGCGTTGTATTACATCAGTGAATGAATGAGGAGACAAAGACGACGATTGTGTTGTTTGCTTGTATCTTTGCGCGTGTGCGCGATGGGGGTGTTTTGATTTAATCAATCTCGCCCGCGTCGACTGTTTCGTCGTTGATTTGGTTCAAGTACAAGTCGTAGTAGCGACCGGCGTTTTCGAGGTCACCGAGTTCGGTGTATAAATCAGCAATCGCACCGAGAGCATCCATGTCGCCTGTGTAGTCGCTTAAACGCTGACTGACATCGAGAACTTCTAACAAGTCGGCGATGGCGCCCTTTCGGTCGCCGAGTTGACGCTTGGCGGCGCCCAAGCCGCGCGTGGCTCGGCGGACGGAAATCAAGTCACCGACGACGCGCGCCAACATGAGAGACTTTTTAAACGCTGCCAAAGCATCGGTAGCCTTGCCATCGCGTAAGAGTTTACGACCTTCGCGCAAGGCTAACCTAAGCTCCTTCATGTCGTCCGACAACGCTTCCCATTCATCCGAGCTCGTGGCCACAGCCGTCTTCGCTTCGGCGGCATCCTCCGCACCCCCTCCACCGGGTTCATCCATCGTCCCTCGACCTCCTCTGGCTTGTTGGCGCAACGTCGTGTTAATTCCTCGCAACTTTTCATTTAATTGCGTGATTTCCTCCTTCTTTTGATTCGCTGAGATCCCGCTCGCCACAGCGCCCGCCAACGCCACAAACTCTGTGATCCCTACAACATCAATCCCAAAAGGTGTCACACACAACGTCTTCCCCGCGAGCACTTGCTCCCGACTCTTACTCTCACCCTCCTCACGCAATTTCATAAACTCAGCCTGCGCTTCACCCTCCTTTAAATACCTCAATTCGATCGCTTTCGATTCCTCCTCGCGAAGTTCGCGATAGAGCGCCTCGAGCCGCTCGCGGCTCTTCGCTTCTTCCATCTTTCGCAACTCGAGCAATTCATCCGCGGGCCCGCTCGATGCGGCAAACGACGGCGAAGGAGTACCGACACCGCCCGTGACGCATGCGAACGCGCCTAACGCGAGTGCGCGCAGTGCTTGGCGTCGATCGATCGCCGATGAGGATGACGACGACAGCGCTGGGACACCGCTGTCTTTCTCGGCGCGGGTCGTCGTCGCCGCCGTCCGTCGCGTCTTCCGTCGCGTCGCGGGCATCGCCCGCGCCATCGTCGTCGTCGTCGTCGTCGCGCACGGCATGGTGGCTGTCCGTCGTCAACCGCGTGCGCGCGAGTGGCGGGCGAGAGGCGCAACTTTATCCACTTTTGGTGCCAGAGGCGACGCTCGAGGGGCACGTACGCGCTTTGATTTTAAATTGAAAGAGTTGCTACGCCGACGCCGCACGATGCGTCTTGGGTGATGACGTGCGTGACGACGGGCGTGTGCGCACACGACGGGTTTAGTTATCGTCGCGGCTCTTGCGCAAGGCGTCGAGTTCGCTCTCGATGGCGTCGCTCACGGGGCGCCCTTCGGGGAGCGCGCCCTTGGAGGACGCGCCCGGGAGGGATTTTTTCAACGCTTGTAATTCGTCATCGATCCCACCGCCGGCTTCCAAAGCCTTGAACTGTTTTTCTAAATCATCAGGGGCGGCGAAAACGCCCATGGCTTCGGCTTCGGCTTCCATGGACATGACTTTTTCCTCCATGCGCTCGAACGCGCTCAACGCGCTCGACGTCGACATTCCGCTCACCATATCATTCACCGCCTTATTCGTCTTCGCGCTCGCCGCGCGTGCCTTTAACGTATCTTTCTTACTCTTCGCCTCAGCCATCTTACTTTCTAATAATCTCGTATTCGCAATTAATTTCTCCACCGCATCCTTTTGCGCGTCCAAATTCGTCTTCATCGACTCGGCATTCTCCGCGTAAGACTTTCGTCTCGTCAACGCTTCTCTCGCCAAATCCTCATCTCCTTTCTCCATCGCCAGCTGTGCGCGTTTATACCAATCATCACTCGCTTGCTGTGCCGCTTCGTATTTCTTTTCTAATTGCTTTTGCGACGCAATCACCTGCGCCGTCGCCTGTCGCATCTTGATCAAATCATTCTGCATATCCATCACCGTCGACTCGAGCAACTTCTCCGGGTCTTCCGCGGCGGTGATCAACGAGTTGGCGTACGACCCGATGACGCGAGTGAAGCGCGAGAACAGATTGGCGTGCGTCACGACCGCACTGCGACGCGCTCGCGGCGGCGGCGGCGTGCGCTGCGCGCGAATGTTGGATCTTCCCTGGCGCGGCGTGAACGACGACGCGCGCAAGGATGTCGCACAGGCCACGCGGGCGTTCGCGAGAGACATGGAGGGCGAGTGAAGGCGTGAAAACGGCGTTCGTCTGCGCGTGCGCGGGCTGTGTGCGTGCGTGCGCGCGCGCGTGGAAGTGACGCGTCGGGGTGTGACGACGATGTGTGCCCACGTCACTGGAGATAACGCGCGCGCGCGACGCCATAGCACCGCCGCGGCATGAGCGCGCGACAGCTCAGACGCGCGCAGGGCGACGCGTATGGGTTATGCGCGCGCGATGACGCGCGCGCGTCGAGCGATGAGAGCGAGGACGAGGGCGAGGACGAGGGCGTGGTGGTGCTCAAGGTGGAAAATCCATTCGCGGCGTTATTAGGGAGCGACGAGGACGAGGACGCCGAGGACGCCGGGGAGGAGCGCGGCGAGGAGAACGAATCAATCGCGCGTGTTGATGCCGCGGCGACGACGTCGGGTGGGAAGAAGACGAAGCGCGGGGGGAAAGGACGTCGTCGGCGGTCGGCGGCGGCTGACGCCGACGAGGATGATTTGGACGCGTTGGTGCGCGAAGTCACGGGCGTGGATGTGTCTGGAGTGAAGGGCGCGAGTGGGGTAGGTGATATTGAGGCGCGCGAGGGTGGAGGCGGCGAACCCACGTCGTCGTCGTCGGTGGCGTCAGTGGCTCCGAACGCGGCGTTGCGGCTGCTCGTCGTGGATTTGCGCAAGATGAAAGCCGAAGATGAGTTGAAGCGCTTATTCGGCTCGCGAGTCGTCGCTAACGTGGAGGCGGAAGAAAATGGGCGTTATAGCGGTCGCGCGAGCGCGTTGAAGCAAAAGTTGCGTTCGAAGACGACGTTTGCTACGTTTCGCGACGCGTGGTCGACGTATAGAAGCGAAGGCATACACATGGAGCTGTGTAAAGATGTGTCCGACCCGTCGACGGGCATGAGCGAATATGCTTTTGTGTGGAAGCCAGAGTATGAAGAGGCACAGTTTCATTTCGAAGTCGCCGTGGCTTCGCACGATCCCAATAGACTGTTTCATTTAGTCCGCGATTATCCGTGGCATTTGGAGACGATTTTACGCATTTCTGAGTTGTACCACTATAGCGGACAGGCGCAAGAATCCAGTGAAATGTTAGAACGATGCTTGTACGCGTGTGAACGCGCGTGGCACCCGACGTTTGCATCGGCAGCATCAAATGGTTTAGCGCGTTTAGACTCTAGCCTGCCCGCCAACAAGCCGCTGTTTGAAGCGCTGTTCCGTCACGTCATCAATTTAACGCGCCGTGGATGTCAGAAGACAGCACTCGATACGGCCAAGTTTCTTCTCGGCCTCGATCATACCGACCCAAAAGGCGTGTTGTGCTGCATAGACTATTTCGCTCTTCGCTGTGGTGAAGAGCACTGGTTGATTGATTTCGCGCAGACGTTCGGAGACTCGCGCTACGTCGGCGACGGCGAATGGCAGTCTCACGGAAGTCTTTTGAGCTTCCCAGGCTTCGCGTACAGCTACGCCATGGCGCTGTATGTCACAGCTGATGACATTGCTGATGCTGACGCCGCATTACTCCAGGCTATGCTCACGCACCCTTACGCTTGGAGCGCGGTGTTGTCAAAAATTGAAGCCAACGACGCCGAGACCAAGGAGATTCTCGCGCACGAGCACTTCGACTTTTCCAACTGCGCGCTAGCGTGTCGAAGCCTGGAGCACTTATCTGACGTCTTTGCCACGCGACACCACGCGCTTTGGAAGCCCGAAGCGACGATGAAATGGGCCAAGAAAGTCGCCAAAATGGCCATCAATCTCATCGACTCCACGAAACCGAGCCCACTGTTGGATGGTTTAACCGCCGCGGATTTCACCGCCATTACTCTCGAATCTTGGTTGGATGGTGCCGAAAACGCCTACGCGCACATCATCATCGATGACTTCCAAGACGTCGTCAAACGTCAGCTTCCCGAAGATGACCCATTAGCACAACGGCAGCCCGTCGCCGGCGGCGACGACGACGACTAGCGTCTCTGTCGAACATCGAGCCTTCATAGAATACGCGTCGCGTTGTAATACATGTAAAAACCTCTCGCGAGCTGAGGTTTTTTTGACGAACACACCTCACAATCGCCCACGCGTCGCGTCGTCGATCGTCGACGCGCGATGAGCACGGTACACGCACACGCCGTGACATTCGCCTCGCGCTTCACGGCGCGCCGTGTCGTCGCTGGGGCCCGTGGCGACGTCAATCGAGCGCGATTGGTGCGCGGTAACCATCTCGGTCGAGGCGGTCGCCGCGTGCTCGTGACGCCACGCGCTGAAGGCGATGACGATCGAGACGAGCGCGCGACGGACGAGGCGAGTGAAGATTTGACGAGCGGCGAAGACGGGTTTTTGGAGGAGTCAACGACGAGTGATGTCGCGGAGGTGTCGGCAGAGGCGACAGCCGCGAGCGGCGTGGAGAAGAGGCTCAAGCCGCGGACGCGTAAAGGGCGTCGCGGGAAACGCACCGATAAACGGCGCGCACCGTTCGTCAAGGCGGAACCAATCGAGGTGAACGATACGTTTGTGAGTAAGCAATCGAGGTTGGACAAGTTTTTGCGCGGTGAGCCGAGGTTTAAGCGAGGCGAGGCGACGGCGCAAGACGCGCGGCCAGACGGTTTGCGCGGAAGCCATCGTCCGTTGTTGACGCCTGGGACAAAGTCGTGGTACGATGCCTGGAGAAAGGAAAATCAGTTCGCAAGCAAAGAGTTGCGCAAGCGAGAGTTGGCTAAGACGGGCCGTAAACCGATATTGGACTACAAAAAAGCTGGGGTGGCTGCGGGTAAACCCTTGAGCGTGGAGGAGTTGCAGTTCACGCCGCTTGGGCGTGCGAAATTGCAATCGCAACGTCAACACATTGCGTACAACACATTTATTATGGATATCATGACACAAGATATCAAGGAGCTTTATGTGAGCGTGGATGCTGTAGCGCGTTACGCTGCGGTGTACCAGGATGGCCGAGTGGCGTATTGCCAAGTGGCGCCGTATAATACAGAGGTGTATGATTTGACACAAGTCGTGGGATTGGAAATTAAGCCAACGATGCCAGAGCCTGCAAGTCATACGCTTGCGGCGGTTGGTGATCGTGCGTCGGCGGTGAAGACTTTCATTGCCGGTTACGGTTTGCCCTCGCTTGGCGTCTTCACAGTGTGGGCTATTGTTTTCTACATGCAGCGATTCCGAGGTGATTGGGAAGATCGCCAAAAGATTCTGGAGCTTGAACGTGCGGAAGAAGCGCAACGGCAGGCCGAGAAGGGCGATCCGCGCATTGCCGTGCTCGAGGAAGTGTATGAGAAGCTTGATGTAAATGACCCACAGCGAGACACTATCAAGCGAGAGATTCGCAACCGTAAGGCTGCCATCGCTCGACGTAACATGGATAAGAAGGACGCGTCGGCCAAAGCAGCAGAAGGAGATCAAATGGGCGCGGCAAACGCTTTCATGAAGGTTGGCGTTAAAGTGGTTAAGAAGAAGAAGAAGTCGGCTGTTGACGACGAGGAGGGCGAAGAGGGTGAGGAAGTTGAGGAAGAAGAGTCGGAAAAGAAGACGACGAAGAAGGGCGCCAAGAAAGGGCGCGTAAACACCAAGATGAAGCTTCGCGATGAGAGCGAGACCGTGACTTTTGATGACGTTGCGGGCATCGGGACGGCGAAGGTTGAACTTCAAGAGGTTGTCGATTTTTTCCTCAAACCTGAAAAGTTCAAGGCGAGTGGGAGTAAAGTGCCCAAGGGCGTCTTACTTACCGGTCCTCCAGGCTGTGGTAAAACACTTCTTGCCAGAGCCGTTGCTGGTGAGGCCGGGGCGACTTTCTTTTCCCTTGCTGCGTCTGAATTTGTAGAAATGTTTGTTGGCGTTGGTGCGGCGCGCGTGCGAGATTTGTTTACTCAAGCCAAAAAGCAAGCACCATCCATCATTTTCATCGATGAGCTCGACGCCGTCGGTCGACCTAGAGGTGGCGGCGGCTCGGGCAATGACGAGCGTGATCAAACATTGAATCAGTTACTCGTTGAGCTTGATGGTTTTGGTAGTGACACGCAAATTGTCTGCATTGCGGCGACGAATAGAGTCGACGTGCTCGACAAGGCGCTCGTTCGCGCTGGTCGCTTCGACCGTAAGATTGTTATCCCCAAGCCTGATTACAATGGGCGCAAGGAAATCTTACAAGTTCATGCCAAGAATAAGCCCGTAGCTCCAGATATTGACTGGAACTTGGTGTCGGGTGAGACTGAAGGCTTTAGCGGCGCTGCGCTAGCGTCGGTGGTGAACATCGCCGCTTTACAGGCTGCCAAGAAATCCAGGTCGCAAATCACCATGGAAGATTTCCAAACGGCTCTCGAAGTCGAGACTTTGGGTAAAGTGTTGCCGCAAGGTCTCGGTGAGGAGAACGAGCGTCGTTTGGCGCTCATTCATGCGGCGTCAGCTGTGGCGCTGCGTTTGTTGTGCAAGGACATGATTGACTTGTCTTATGTCACCATCGTCGCGCGTGAAACAAACGCAGAGGGTCAAGTAGCGATCGCAGAAAACCCCATAGCGCTCCGCCCGGGTGCGTTTACCAAGGGTTTCCTTCGTAGACACTTGCGCTCGTGTCTGATCCCTTCAGTGGCCGAACAACTTGTTTATGGTTTTGACAACTGCACAAAAGTCGCCGCGCCGTACAACGCTCGCGCGAGAGAAATTGCTACATTCTTCGTAAACAATGCCGGTTTTAGCGACGAAGAAGGCAGTGAATTTGCGTACATGCCCACAGGACATATCATTGAGAAGAATGACTTCCTCGGTGGTAACCGAGAAGAGTACATGCTCCCGGGTACGACGTTTGATCGATACGCCGCGGCAGATAGAGAGACTAGACGTTTGATGGAGGCTCAATACGCTGCCGCTCAAAGGTTTGTTGAAAAGCAGCGTCCGGCGATTGAGGCGTTACAGGCGGTAATTATGGAAAAGAAGACTGTGCAGGCTGAAGAACTCTTGGCGATTATCGATAAGAATGCAGTTATGCCGTATGATGATGAGCTTTTGCCGAGCGCTTATGCAACTGAACGCAAGGCTTTCGCGGATTGGAATGGTACGGTGCCTGCAGAATATGTCACCGACGGCGCAGCTTCTCGTCGAGAAGCCATAGCTGCGGAACAGGAGCGCATTCGAGTTGAAGAGGAAGCCATCCGGGCTAAAGCGGAGGCTGAAGCTGCGGCAGCCGAAGCCGCTCGCGTGAAGGCTGAGGAGGACGCCGCGCGTGCAATGGCTGAAGCCGAAGCTGCGGCCGCAGCTGCGGAAGCGGCGCGCGTACGCGCCGAGGCCGAAGCCGCCGAAGCCGTTGCCGCTGCTGCTGCCGAAGCGGAACGCGTGAAAGCTGAAGCCGAAGCTGCCGCTGCGGCTGAAGCTGCTGCTGCTGAAGCCGCGCGAGTGAAGGCTGAGGAAGAAGCTGCCGCTGCTGCTGCTGCTGAAGCCGCGCGAGTGAAGGCTGAGGAAGAAGC
>WMKK01000016.1:222541-267541 GCA_012295225.1 Ostreococcus mediterraneus
GCTGCTGCTGCTGCTGCTGAAGCTGCGCGAGTGAAGGCTGAGGAAGAAGCTGCTGCCGCTGCTGCTGCTGAAGCTGACTCAAAGGAGGACGATGAGGAGAAATAAAAACACTAGCTTGCAATATTATTGATAAACATAAACGTTCAGAACGCTGAAGTATCCAAACCAAGGGCGTCGCAAACACTTCGCATGTCGTCGGGCATCGGCGCCTGAAACGTGAGCGTCTTGCCGGTTACAGGATGCTTGAGCTCAAGTCTATGTGCATGTAATGCTTGTCTCCGTATGCTCAAGGCACCTCCCCACTGACCCCACGGCTCCTTCGCATCTCGGCTGTCAGGAGGCGTGAGTTGATGCATTTGTGTTGGATTTTCAGACGCGCACGCGGCGAGCTGCTCAGCACTCCACACGTGCTTGGCCTTTTCCTCATCGCTTTGTGCACTCCAACGAAGATGAGGGCCGTACAAAGCATCCGAAACGATAGGCAATCCTGCATGCGCGAGATGTACGCGTATTTGATGCGTACGTCCCGTCAGAGGAAGAACTCGAACCAAAGCGGCGATGGATTTCGGCGATTTCGTTGTCGGCTCAGCTACTGGCGTCACTCCCTTTGGTGTCGTCATTGCCGCGACACTTTCATCTGTAATATCAAACAACGTTGTGTCCGCACTCGTGGCAATCTCACATATGGTCCTGGCTTCTTTGCCTTCACCGCTAAAATCTACCGTACGCGCCTCACGTACGATACCATGATCACCAATCGGCGCTTCAACGACAAAGGCGTCGCCGCATCCGGGAGGGGATACCCCAACGGCGATGGCCAAATATGTCTTTTTTGCCGTCTTATTCTGGAATTGCGCCGCGACGTCGCTCACCAAACTATGTTTTTTAACGAACACTGCCACTCCACTCGTATCCATGTCTAATCGATGGACAATGTAAGGCGTCGCACCACCCAAATGATGCAGCGCTCGGCTCAACAACGAATTTGATTCAAATCTATGGTTTGGGTGGAACCTCAGATTCGGTGGCTTATTTACCACCAAAAACTCGTCATCCTCAAAAACAACGTCTAAAGGTATGTCCTCTTGCGCGAGCTCGATCGCGAGGCTCGCTCGACGAAGTGTCATCTTAACTCGGTCTTCGGGTACGCCGAGCGCCTCTGCCGCCTGCGCAGTCGTTACCCTTTCCGTCTTCAATCCATCTCTATGACGATAACACATCGTCTTGACCTTGCTAACAAACTCATCGTTTATTTCACCAGCAATTCTTCTCGCTTCTAATGCGCTACCATTGACGTCATCTACATTCCACGTCGACTTTGGAATGTCACGTAAGACGTCGCTCGCGCACTTTTGCAAATGCATCCTAAACGCATTCGACTTGATGTCCTGTCCGCACGCCGGACAATCTATAGGTATTGACGCAAAACGAGCACGACGTTTCTTCTCAGCCTTGCTCAAGATTGGCGTCGTCGACGCCGATGTCGACGGCGCTTCGTCTTCTTCGCTCGAGCTCCAAAAGCCAGTAGGTTCAATGCCGTCATCTTTACACCGCAGTTCCATCGCTCGCGACGACGTAATCGATCGCGCACGCGTGAAGACGCGTATGTATACTCGCGTATGGACGTTTGCGATCGTCCCGTGCGCTCGTGAGAGCATCAATCGCGGTGACGGGCGGACAATGACGCGCAAAAGCGCAAAAGTGACACGCAGAGCGCCGCAGATTAAGGCGCGTAGCGACGACGATATCGACGTTTTCGGCTGAGAACGTCAATGATGCGCGCGTAAAAGACTAGACACTGTACTAGAGCGCAATTCACTCACGGAGACGCGATCCGAGGCGTCGACGGTGAGGGGGCAAGTGGAAAACGTACTACGAAAGATGCAACGCACTCGAGGAGACGATGCTGCGCCGTCGACGTCGGCGCCACCACCTAAAGGCACGAATGAGACGTTGAATCTCGTGACGCTCGAGCGTCTCGTCGCGGGTGCGGCGGCTGGTGGGATCTCGCGCGTCGCCACGGCACCGCTTGATCGCGTCAAGTTGTTGTTTCAGGTCAATCCAGCGAGCGGAGAGTTTAGCCTGCGCTCGGGGGCGACGATGGCACGCGGAATCATAGAGCGCGAAGGTATATGGGCGCTTTGGCGAGGGTGCAACGCCGCCGTCATACGAATTTTGCCATACAGCGCGACGACATTCGGGACATATAGCACGTACAACGCGGCACTGGCAAGAGTGTTCAACATTGCTCCAGATAACGCTGCAGCGACAAAACACAGAGGAGACAACGAAAAGTCGCCACCAGTAGGAGACTGGCGTACGCGATTTGCGGCTGGGGCGATGGCTGGGGCGACGGCGACGGTGCTGACGTATCCACTGGATTTATTGCACGCACGGTTAGCGGCTCACTCGTCGACGCACCCGGCACCAAATATTTCTGGAATGTTCGGCAGCGCCGGGTACTTGTATGATGTCGTCACAAAATCAAAAGGAGGCGCGCGATCGTTATATAATGGTCTGAATCCGACGCTGATTGGGATTGTGCCGTATGGCGGAATAAGTTTTGCGACGTTTGAGACACTCAAATCGATGTACTTGAACCAAGCGGCTCGAGGAGTTAAAGTCGTGCGTGAGGATGAGTTGGAAATGCCAGTGCATTTGAAGCTCCTTGCGGGTGGATTTGCGGGTGTATTAGCGCAGACAATGACCTATCCGCTTCATATCGTTCGTCGGCGTATGCAAGTGCACATCAGCGCTGGCGGTACCGAGCCGCTTTACTCTGGCATGTGGGCGGGCTTACGCACAATTTATACAACCGAGGGCGTGAAAAACGGATTGTTCAAAGGCGTCACATTGACATGGGCCAAAGGCCCAGTAGCTGCGGCGATTGGGTTTACCTCGAACGATTTGCTCTTCCAAAAAGTTGCCCCGTGGTTTCGAAAATCCATGCTCGAGTCGCAACAACACGAGGCTCCCGTTCCAGTCATTTGGCACGAGCGTAAATCAATCACAGCGCTTGAAACGTTGTTTAGCGGTGCGATTGCAGGGTCAGTAGCGAAAACAGTTATCGCTCCAGCGGATCGAGTGAAGATTATGTACCAAGTCGATGCGACGAAGGAGTTTACACTCAACGGCGCGTTTCGCACCGCAAAGCACATCATTGAAACTGAAGGCTTCAGGGCGCTCTGGCTCGGCAATGGCGTGCAAATGATTCGTGTCATGCCTTACGCTGGCGTGAGCTTCCTAGCATTCCCAAAGTACGATGCGTCTTTGCAGAAGTTTATATCCAGTTATGCGCCAACACTCGGTATTGAGTTGCTCGCGCACGAAGATGAACTTCGCATCTTTTCACGTTTTGTCGCTGGCGCCGCGGCGGGCGCAACGGCGACGACGATGACGTATCCGCTCGATATGTTACGCGCCAGATTCGCCGCCATGGGTCTCGCTGCGAAAGGTCCATGGGCGGATCTTTCGAGCCTAGTGCGCAAACAGGGCATCACAAGTTTGTACAATGGTTTATCGCCGACGCTCCTCGGCATTGTTCCATATGCCGGCATTTCGTTTACGACGTTTGAAACGTTAAAGGCCATGCACATCAAGGCACAAATGGCCAAAGCTGAGGCTAGCGGCGAAACTCTTTTGTGCGATACCGCTTTACCCGTCACAACGCGGTTATTTTATGGCGGTACAGCGGGCCTCATGGCGCAAAGTATCACGTATCCTCTCGACGTTGTGCGTCGACGCGTGCAAGTGCTCGGGGCGACGGGATTGAGTACGCGGCAAGCCGTGGTGGAAATTGCCCGGAAAGAAGGCATCCGAGGATTGTACAAAGGGTTGTCGATGAATTGGGTGAAAGGTCCACTCAGTGTGGCGGTGTCTTTTGCGTTGAATGACGCCATAAAATCTCGAATTCAGCGTTGGCATGCTGAACACGACGACGATTGAAATAGCTCTAGAAATAAATATTCTTTGCAGCGTGCTAAAACTAACTATGCTATTGCGGCGGCGCGCGAACTTCACGACCTACGGGCCCGTGATAACGTTGTTCACTTAAGAGTCGCGCCAAGCGCGCTTCAACCGCTTTTGCGGCGTCGACATTTCCGCGTTCGCGCTCGAGGTCGAGCCACAACTCGAGGAGCGGCATGTGCGGCGGCGCGCGCGCGACGCCCGATTCAATCACCTTGATTGCTCGCATCGCGTGCTCTTTATCCTCGCGTGAAAGTTCAAAAAGGGCCCATTGAAGCCACAGCGATGCGCTTCGTGGATGCGCTGAACATCCTTGCTTGAATAATTCGCGAGCGGCGTCGGCACGTCCCGCTTCAGCTTCCAATGTCGCCAACGCCTGGTAGACAAAGTATTGACCATTGTGTACGCCGAATTTAACTCCATCACTAAACACTTTACGCGCTGCGTTGATGCTATTGACGCGTTTCTCCCATTGACCCCACTGAAGCCACGTCGCGGCGTCAGTGCGGTCCTCATTCGTGGCGGCGATAAACAAGCGTCGCGTGGCTTCCTCGCTCCCGACACGTTTTTCAAGGAGTGCCCACAAACGAAGATGCGCTGCGCGTTCTCGTCGCGTACTCAAGTATCTCGGGATAGATTCGCCTTGCACGAAAAGTTGCCGTGCTCGACCATGTTGTCCGCCATGGAACTCAGCCGCCGCCGCCGCGGTCACGCACGCTAAATTTGCCTTGCCCGAAGCCCACGCGCCGCGCTCAAACGCGTCGATGGCGCCTTTGAAATCACCAGATTCTTGTAAAATCGTTCCTAGCGCGTGCCAAACGTGAGAACTTTTCGAAAACCGTTCGCTTAAGCGCAACAGCGCACTTTTAGCACCTTCGATGTCGCCATTGAGCTTGAGTGCCATGGCGCGCGCGTGCTCGAGTCGCATGTCACCCGGATTCGCCTTTAATCCCGCGTGCAGCACGTCGAGCTGTCGTCTGTTAGACACGCGTCGACGTGCGATGACGACGCCACCTTGATGAGAATTCCCCCGCGCGAGTTCTTCCTCCAGCTCGCTCCATTGTAACCATCCTGCAATGTTTTTTGGCTCGCGCTCGCACGCCCGGGCAAACAACGCTCTGGCGTGCTCTGGGGACGCGTCTCCGTCTTCATCGCTCCTTGCCGCTTGTAGCACCAACTGACCCTCGAGCGCGGCCCAGGCGCTGAGTAACGCACTTTCCATCGAGATTCGACGCCGCGAGTCTCTATCTTGCGGTCGTTGTGGTTGCTTTGAGTCGCCGTCAACGTCGTCGCTCTGCATGGCGTCGGCGCCTCGTCGAAACAACAGCCGCGCCTCCTCGCTCTTCCCACGACTCAACTCAAACGCCGCCCAGGACGTGTAATTTGCTATATGCGTCGGGCATATCTCCACCGCGAGCGCAAACAACTCTCGAGCCCTCGTAGCATCCTTTTTACGTGCTTCTAATCCCGCCCACGCGTGCGCTGCAATTGACGCCGACGCCGGAGCTCGCGTCCTATACTTCTCCATCGCATGCTTGTAGCACTTTTGCGCCTTATCCACGCGTCCATGCGCGAGCTCGAATTTCCCACTCGCAATCCACGCCTCGCACCCCGCGTTTGCCAGCCGCACATCGTCGCACGCATCATCATCATCCGCCGCGCGCGTCGCTTCTCTCAACAACGCTCGAGCCGCCGCGTCCCGGTCCGCTCCTCGTCCAAGCTCCTCCGCCCTCGCCCACGCACACAGCGTCACAATCGACACCCGGCCACTAACACACGATGTTCGATGCGCGCGCATCATCGCTCGCGCGCCATCGACGTCACCGGCGCGTAAAGCAACCGAAACGCACATCGACGCCGCGCGCGCGTCTTCAACGAAAGCCTCAAATGATTCCTTCACCGCCTCGTACGCGCGCGCGTCGCGACCGGTGCGCGCGAGCCAGCTCACGTGCCGCGTGAATTCGTTCGCATTCGCAAACTTCCTCCTCGTTCTCGTCGTCGTCGTCGTCGTCGTCGTCGTCGTTGCGGTGGCGTCGGTGTCGTCAACCTCCTGCGCAGTCACCGCGGCGCATTCGCCGTCGCCCCCATCGCCGCCGTCGCGCGATGCGCGCGGTGGACGACACCGACGCGCGGTGCGCCAACGTCCGTGCGCACCGACGCGGGCGACGGCGACCGCCGACGCCGCCGTGCGCATCAGAAGCGGCGCAAAGTGGCGTCGCGTGGAGGTTTATCCATTCATTTCGCGCGCACCATGCGCGGCATTTCGCGCCGCGGAGGCGCGACATGACGCCTCACGCGGCGGGGGCGATGCGCGCAACGATGGTTCCGCGCGATGCGCGCGCGGTGGCGATGCGCGCGCGGCGCGGCGGCGCGCGCGGTGGAGGAGCTCGAGCTTTGGGACGGGGAAAAGATGATGTCGATGCTCGTGGTGGTTTGAACGCGCGTGGTGACGACGATGGCGACGATGCGCGACGTGCGGAGGATATAGACGCAAAGAAGAAGGAGTTTTGGCGCGTGTTTTGGTCAACGTTGGATGAACAGCGAGGGAAGGCGCCGTTTATGAAACGTGGGCGCGTCTCCGCGGGTGTCGACGGCGTCGCGTCCCCGTCGACAAGGACGACGCCGACGACGACCGAGGCGCGCGTAGAGGTTGCGGTGCCGGAGCTTGGTGAAGGGTTCTGGGGGCGGTGCACGATTGGCGGGTTGGTGTTGGCGATTTTGATGGGTTTGAGCGCGTATTCGCTCACGCACTGGCCGACGGTGGCGTACGCGGCGACGCATCCCAGTGTGTTTATGTTTAATCCCGCGTCTGCCGACGCCGCGGCGCAGGTGGATGTGGTGTTGGAGATTATCAGACGGTTAGCAAAACCGGCGGTGCGGTTCGCCGCGACGTGGTGTGCGCTGCGTTCGAGATGGCGCGCGATGGTTGTGCTATTTGGCGCGTCCACGCTCATTCCCGCCGTAGCCTTTAGCGTGTAAATCAATAGATGTAAACGAATGTGTTGAAACTAACTTGCAAAGCCGCACATTACGAGCGAGCGCTATGTGTATATAAGAAATCGCGCCTCCCTTTCACGTGAGAGGGAGGGAGGGCTTCAGATGGTTAAGGTGACATCTTGCGACATGCGCACGTTGGGTCGCTTGATGTGCGACAGGGTCACGCCCTTTGAAATGACTTCAAATGTGTCGCCCGTCGCCTTACACGTCGCCGTGTTGCTTTTCACCGAGCCATAAATTGTGACGCGTTCGACAAGTGAGTCGTCAACGAACGCATTGGCGTTACCCGCGCCACCTTCGGCGTCGGACGCGGCGCGAATGGTGAGCGCGCCATTCTTGAATGACATTGAGCGACGCATGTACGCCGAGTTCTTCGACGCGTACTCGTAGCTCTCGCCGTCGTCAGCGTAGTACGTGCCATGGGCCTCGCCGTTTTCGTCCAAGGCGATGATGATGGTCACTGGGTCACCCTTCATGGCGGCTGTGCTTCTTCGCGCTCGGTCCTTGCGCACGAAAATGGAACCGCCGCGAACATACACCGGTACGTCTGCAAGTGTGACTGGCTCAACAATCGTTTTCGCGCCAAAGACACGAGTGCCAGTACGTTGACTGTACCACACGCCCTTTGGAAGATAAACGCTCACGGATTTTGCGTCTTGGGTCAACACGGGTTGGACTAAAATGGACGATCCCAACATGAATGACTCTTGAAGCTTGAACGCGTACGCATCCGCCGGAAATTCGTACCACAACGGTCGAAGGACAGGTGCACCATTGCGATGTGATTCCTCAAATAGCGTGTACATGTACGGCAGTAGTGCATAGCGATCACGAATAGCTGCGCGAATGATTGCCGTACTCTCTTCGCCAAAAAGCCACGGCTCGCGGCGCTTGGTTTCCAAATGCGCGTGACCGCGAAAGAATGGATAGTATGTCCCAACTTGGTACCACCGCGTCATGAGCTGCGCGTCTGGGTTACCAAAAAACCCACCGACATCGGCGCCGCTAAAGGTCAAGCCACTGACACCTAAAGTGAGCACCATGGGTAAGCTCACCGCGAGATGATTCCAATCTGCCGTGTTGTCGCCCGTCCAAATTGGACCGACGCGTTGCGTTCCTGCGAAGAATGCTCGAGAAAGTACAAACGGACGTTTGTTATCGTTCCGGCGCTTAATTCCTTCCGCGGTAGCCATGTGATAGTACATGCCGAACGCGTTATGCACCTCGCGATGCTCGACGGCGCCGTGATGTATGAGATCCTTTTGCATAGTAATCTCGGGCCCGTTGAACACTGACGGCTCGTTCATGTCGTTCCAAATGTACAAGTCTTTGGTCGAGCCTTTGTACGATGCGAGTGAGAATTTATTAGCCCACCACTCGCGCACGTGTGGGTTCGTCACATCCAAGTACGTCGAGCTCCCCGGCCAGCACCAACCGTCGAAATCCGTTGCGCCGTCATTATTCTTGACGTAGAATCCTTTGTCTTTTGCCTCTTTGTACACCGGATAGCGATCATCAATTTTCACGTGCGGATCGACAATGGTGACCATCTTGCGCCCGCGGCTAGCGACGTCATTGATCATGCGCTCGGGCGTGGGGAACACGGACTGGTCCCACGTCATGTACCGCTTGCCATCCGTGTGCTCGATGTCGAGCCACAACACGTCGTATGGAATATCGTGCTCATCGAATCCCTGGTCAACCTCTTTCACGTCGTTTTCGTCTCTATAGTTCCATCGACATTGATGATACCCCAACGAAAACATTGGAGGCATGGATGTGGTTCCAGTCAATGACGAGTACTGGCGCAACACCGCCGCCGGGGAATTTCCGGGCAGAATAAACACGTCCATCGCGCCGCTCTCCGCCATCCAGCGCGTGTGCACACCATTTGCGCCGTCGGTGTTGACGTCGACGTACATTTCCGACGGGTTATGAAAGTAAATACCCGAAGTTCTAGGCTCGCCGCCGCTCGAACCATGCGCCGTCATCATCGGAATAGATCCATACAACCCAAATGCACTCTCTTCGACGTACTCAAAAACATCCAAGTTGTACAATCTATACGGCTCACCAATCGTGGTTTCGTTGCGCGCGCCACCGTTTTCGCCATCTCCACTCGCCGCCGCGTTGCCACCACCACCGCCGAGACCAAACCATCCTTTTGATTGGCTTTCGTGGCTTTCGTACGCGCGCGTCGGCTTCAAACTCAATGTCGTCGCGCGTTCTGGAATCCCATACACATCACTAGCCGTCGGAAACGTCACGTCGAACGCCACCGCCATCGGGCCATTTTTTCGTGTATCTTTATGTCCATTAAATGTCTCTTCAAACGTCTCACCTTCCGCGGCGTCGTGTTTCTTTTCAAACACGAACCCGCCTCGAGCGTTCATCGACGCGCTCGGCGCGGCGCTTTCGCCGTGAAACACATCCACCTTGAACGGCGCCAACGCAACCACCACTCGAACGATAACGCCATCATCCGTCACCGCACGCAATTCAATCGCGGCGTTCGTGCGCGAGACCACGTCCAAGGGCACTCGAGAGGCCCCCGAAGCCACGCTCGGCGTTAAAATATCCACTGGGACGTACCTCTTCGCCGACTCACCTTGTTCATCCACACGCACACGTACCGCTCCAGACGCGTACGTCTCAATCACGCCTTCAACGAACACATCATCACGCACTGAAAACAACTCTATGCGCACCGCGTCACGGTCTACGCCGACGACGCGCGCGCGCGTCTCTCGACCGCCGCCGACGACGTGCGCATCCTCACCGACGACGTGCGTATCCAACACCCCCGCGTACGCCTCGCGCGTGCGTGCACAGAACGATGACGTCGCGCACGTCTTAAAATCATGCGCCTTGAACGCGTGCGCGGGTGCGAACGCCAGCGCAACGCACATCAAGATGATGATGACCATGATGGTTCTCTGCATCCTACACGCGATCGTCGGCGTCATCGCTCGCGCTCGCGCTCGCGTGCCCTCGTCCCGCGCGCACACACAACACCGCCGCACGCCCGGTGCGTCTCGCCCTTTCGCCCACCGTCGCGCGACGGTGTCGACGCCCCACACGTCGTCGAGGAATGGCGCCTCATAGATCGACGCCCAACCCAATCGTCATGGACCCCTCGACGCACGACGCCCCGTCCGCGGCGGCATCGACCGCGGCGGCGGCGACATCGTCGACGTCTGCACCCACAGCGGCCGCGACGACGCCCAACGCGCGCACGCCCGCGACGCGAACGGTTGGTTTTGCCATTCCAAAACTCGAACAGAGCCCTGGAACGGCGACGCGCGACGACGGTCACGTCTCGCGCGAGCTCAAAGCGCTTCGCGCCGCCGCGAAAGGCGCGGCGCACGTCGCGTCTGGCGTCGTCGCGTCGCCGAGCGCGGCGCCGAGCGCGGGTTCGGGGCAAGAATCGAATGGGGTTGCGATTCCGAGCGCGGGGTTGAGCGCGGGCGCGCCGGTGGGCAGTCGCGAGCCGGTGATGATTATGCCGCCTCGCGCGGCGCAGAGCGGTGGTGGGGCGGTGGCGAAAGCGAAAACAGAGCCAGTGAAGGGCGCGAGTGCGTCGGGTGGCGAACGCGAGATGGATGCGTTGACGCGGGAGCTCGCGCGAGGGGCGTCGACGCGGGACGGGGGTCGCGCGCCCGGGACGGCGGCTGCGGCGGATGACGCGATGGTTGGTGGTGGTGATGCGAATGTCGTCGGGGAAAGTGCGACGGATACGAAGGAGAAGGTGGTGAAGGCGCACAACGGTCCGCCGAGGGATTTACCACCGCCGAAACCAAAGATGACAAAGGCGGAACGGCGCGAGTTGCAAGAAAAGCAACGCGCGGCCAAGGCGTCGGCAAAGGATGGCGACGGTGGTGGGGGCGCGAGTGGCGGGAGTGGTGGTGCGAAAAAGGTGGAGAAGAGTGGCGGTGATGCCGCATCTGTCTCGGGTGGCGATAAGAAGGCTTTAGCCGCAGTAGCTGATGGGAGTTCAAAGAAGAAAAGTGAAGGTCGCGCGTCAACGACGTCGTCGTCGACATCCCCACGAAGTGTGCTCAAAGAGAGCGTGAGTCATTTACGCACGGTGAATAAATGCTACATTCCCAACGCGTCGTCTTTGCATCCCGCGGTGGAGCGTCTGGCGGTGGATTACGCGCGCGGGACGACGAGTGGGGCGCGTGAACGCGTGTATTCCCTCTTGCGCGTTTTGCGCTCCGTCGTGGAAACGTTCGAGGTGCCCACGGGTACGACGTACGCGCACGCGTTGACATCGCACTTGAACCAAGTCGTACATGTGTTAGATAAAGCCCGACCCATGGGCATAGCGATGGGCAACGCGGTGCGTTCGTTGAAGACGCACCTCGCCCGAATGTCTCACGAAGAAGGCCAACACGGCGGCGGTGCGGGCGACGAAGATTACCGCGGTAAAACGTTGATGCACATTGATTATTTCATCAGAGAAAAACTTGATGCGGCTTTAGAATCAATCGTCAAGGCGGGTGTGGGGTTGATTGAGCACGGCGACGTCGTCGTCACGCACGGCGCGTCTCAATCCGTGAGCGCGATTTTAATCAAGGCGCGCGACTCTGGGTTGAAGTTTTCAGTCGTCGTCGTCGACAGCCGTCCATCGTGCGAAGGAGCGAAGATATTACGCCATCTTAGCGCTCACGGCGTCGACTGTACGTTCACCGCGCTCAATGGATTGAGTTATGCCATGAGGCACGCGACCAAGGTGCTCGTCGGCGCCGCCGCGTGCATGGGCAACGGCGTCGTGCTCTCTCGAGTGGGCTCAAGCGCCGTAGCGCACGCCGCATGTGCGCGTAAAATCCCAGTCTACGTTGCTGCAGAAACGTGCAAATTCCATGAACGCGTCCAACTCGACGCCACGGTGTTCAACGAACTCGGATGCGACGATGACGTCGTTCGTCTTCGTCCGGGTGTCGACGGCGTCCTCGCCTCGCGTCCGGCGAATCTCACCATTTTCAACGTCACTTACGACGCCGTCCCGGCGGCGTGCGTCGATGCCATCATTTGTGAAGCCGGTGCGATCAAGCCTGCGGAGGTGTTGTGCTATGTCTTGCATTCCTAGTAGAGAGAGTCGATGTCCTTTGAATACCACGTCAACCGTCGCGTCGCGTCCCGATGCGCTTCATTACTCGTCACACTCAACGCCACATCGCACACCTTTAGGCGCCTCTTTAGCAGTAAGAATACACACCATGTCTCGTACCGCGGCGGCGTTCGACTACGCCGATGCTTTCGCGTCGACGTCACACCGCGCGCGAGGCGTCGCCACCGCCTCGGCGTTTAAAGCCGCGCTCGAGTGGATCACCTCCCAACCGTCGAGCATGCTCGCCCATCTACGGCGCACAGGCGTCGTCAACGAACGTGATGGCGACACGCTCGATCCACACGCGACGCCGTACGATCATGTCTTACGCCTGGCGTGTGGAGTGGCGCCAAACTTTGTGGAGCAACGCGCGGCGCTCGGGACGCTCGCCGACGCCTTTGTCGTGGCGCACCATGATGTGGCGTACGATCGCGCATGGGACGACGTCACGGCGCGCAATGGCGCCCTCGCGGGGCCCGATCGCGCGATGGGTGGTTTACCGGGACACGTGGTGATTACGACGAAAGATGTGCATTGGAGCAAGGCGAACGTGGCGACGTTGGCACTCGCGGAGGCTGGAGCCGAGCCGACAGAGGAATCGAAAGCTCAAGCGGTTACATTTCTTCAATGCATGCGTGAGTGCGCGATGAGGTATGCGAGACATCGAGGATGGACGCAGTGTGGGTTGTACTTTCGATTTTTTGGATGCGCACCGAGTGGGGAGGAGGAACGCGGGATTATTCGGTTGCACGTGGTGAATTTAGCGCGCGCCGGACCGAGGTTGCGAAGGACGGCAAAGGTGAATTTACCGATTGATGATGTTATTGAGGCGCTCGGTGGACGACGGACGACGAGGCGTGGAAGTGTGATTGTGGTGGAGCCGATTGGGGCGGGCATGGATGTGCCAGTGGAGATGACGGCGCAGACGACGTCTTCGTCGGCGCGGAGATTTTTAGAACGGCGGCGACAAAGACGCGAGCGGCTCGAAAATTCTCGGGCATCTTCGAGCGAGAACGATGATGACGATGACGATGATGAACGTGTAGAAAATGTCGTCGTTTCTAGACGGCAAAGCGCGGTGCCCGTGAAAGAGCCTGAAGTGTCGATTCCAGACGCGGTTCGACGAGAATTTCACAACGTCGCGCGCACAGAGCGAGTGATGAGCGCCTTGCGCGTGGCTCAAAAGGAAAACGACGAAACACGTGCGACGACGTGCGAAAGTGACCAGATGGAAGATTATGGTGCAGTCACATCATTCATCGATGACGTGGAATGGTTGTCGACATACAAGTCGTTGGCGACGCCGGCGCAAGTGTCGCGCGCGCTTCAGGACATACACCAACAAATTCGGCGCTGAATAATTTTTGATGATCAACTCGTGTTATTATTATAGGATTGCAGCAGCGTTCAACTCGAAGGACTAGATTTTGTACAAATATTAGGTTCAGGCAAATATCACTGATTTCGTGCCAAACGCCAACGCCACGGAAGCGACAGCCGTCCACGCGTACACCAAGTTTTTTCTCACCACGCTCAATGTGCCTTCGCGATTCCACAATGAATACGCCATTAGCGGAGGAATCAATCCCCATAAGATGACGACGACGACGGCGCCAGAAAATTTCAAAGCGGAAAAGTACACTTCTGGTCCCTTAAACGCAAAGAGAAGCGATGGGATCAGCGTGAGCGCGATGACGCTTTTTGAATGCGTGACAGTTTTCTTCTTCAACGCGTCTGCGCAAAAGCGGCTCAACGCCAAGTATCCGCCAATCAGGGTGGAAATCGACGCCGTTACCGCTACAGATGCGGTGGCACTGCCTAGAACGCCACCGGATTCCAACAGCGTTTGCGCCAAGTCAGAACTTCCAGCCCACGCGCCTGACTGCGCCAGGGACACGATGAGCCAAAGTGTGTACATCGCCAATGGCACCGTGGTACCGAGTAAGATGACGCGACGAATACGCTTGCGGTCACCGCGCAGCATGTCTACAATAGTAGGCAAGCATTCGCCATAGGTGTACAGCTGAACTAAGCCTGGAAGCGCGGGAAGCGCCGCTGCAAAGTTCATAAACGCCAACTTGCTCGGGGACAAATTTTGTACGCCAAACACACAAATGGCAAGGAACGACGCAAAAATACCCACCGTCGCAACGGCGTTGACCTTTGCAGCCATGCGAGAGAATGATACAGCCCCGATTACCGCAGCGGTGACGAATGCGCCCATGACGTGCGATATCGCACCATTACTGAAGAAATTTGCCAACGACCCGCACTTGGCCAGCTGGCTCACGAGCGTGCAATTCATCATCACAAAGAACGACACCGCGGTAACATATCCCCATTTCGCGCCTAAATACTCCGTCGTCGCGCTCAATAAACTCACCGCACGTCCACTCGACCGCGCCCACGTGCGCATGAGCGTCTCTGAAACCAAAATCCCACTCGCCGCCAAGAATGCCCACGCGGCGACGGAAATCGCCACCGCCGGAACGAACCCCGCGGGCGCCGCAAAATACGGCATCGCCAAGAAACCTCCACCCACAGTCGTCCCCACGACGAGCATTATCGCTTCAAAATCACTCGCTCGATCGCTGTGGATATCCAAAGGACACGATTCCGCGCCGTCAAACTCGTCGCTCCCGCCGCTCGCAAAGCGCACCACGAGTTCATCATTCTCCAAACTCTCGTAGTACCCCTCATCCGGCGCGTTATTCGTGCGCTGTTCGCGCGCATCGGCGCGAGAGCGATTGCCCCATCCCCGAGCATGCGCTCGAGCGCATCGGCGCGCCGCGCACGGTCCTCGCGCGCGCACCGCAGGTGTTGGAGCTGCGCGCATCAGCGTTATCTCTACACCCATATCTCACGACGACGAGCTCCTCCGCGTGCGCTCGCGCTCGATCGACGTGCAGTGCGCGCGATGGACGACGCGCACTGGCGTGTGCGTTGCGTTCGCGGGCGCGGCGATGCCTCGGCGAGCGCGCGGGCGCGTCGAATTTTGAGGGCACCTCGCGCGACGCTGTGGGATTTTTCAGCAAACCAGTAGCTCACGAGCTAATGATTCTATTGTTACTAATTACATCAGCGCCCACGCGCGCGCTAGCGGCGTTTGGTTTGATTCCAATCGTATTGCGACGCCGTCAGCTAGCGGCGTTTGATTTGATTCCAATCGTATTGCGACGTCGTCATGCGCGCGTTAAACGTCGCTCCGCTCGGTCCGCCCGCCGGTCCGAGCCGCTTGAGCGCGCCGCACGCTTCGCACTTTTCCGCCACTTTTGGATTCAATCGCCCGTCGCACTTGTATGATTGACACGGCCACCACCCGTGCTTGACTTTTGATTGTTGCTCTTGCTTTTCTTCCGGGGGCGTGGCGTGAATGGTGCCTTTGGCATGCGCTTGCGAGGCGACGTAGGCGCGATATTGCTCCAACGTCATCGCCGCCGACGTCGGCGGCGGAGGTAAGGGCTCAGGCTCGGCATCGCGTGCGATGGCGTCGGCGCTCGTCGAAGGTGGATTATGTTCAACCTCGCCGACTATTCGCGCGGCGACGACGTCGCCACTCGACGTCGTCGTCGTCGTCTTTGCCTCGTCCGCGCCGGCGTCCGCATTCGCGCGTTCATCCAAGCTCACGCTTCGACTACGACTTCGACGCCGCCTGCGCTTCTTCTCGCGCTTCGTCTCGCGTCTACGTTTCTTTTCCTTCCGTCGGCGCTTGCGGTCACGGCTTCGCGACGACGACGACGACGACGACGACGACGACGACGACGACGACGATGTTGAAGCCGACCTGTGTATTCGCCTTTGACGCCGCGGCGAACGACTGCGATCGCGACTGCGACTGCGATCGCGACTGCGACTGCGATCGCGACTGCGACTGCGGCGACGACGTCCGCGCTCGCGCTCGCGCTCGCCCTCGCGGTGGCCCCGCGGCGCGGCGTGCGACGCCATGAAGTGCGGTTCCCATTGTGCGCCTCGCGCCGCGACGACGACGACGACGACGACGGCGGCGACGACGACGGCGATGGCGGCGATGACCGCGGCGATGACGACGATACTATCGTCGTCGTCCACGGCGCGCGCGCATCGCGCGACGACGACGACGACGACGCCAATGCGCGCGAAAATCATGATGGATAACGGCGGCGCCTCTTCGCATCGACGACGATTCGACGTCGTCGCGCGCGCCAAGACGAAGCAGAGACGCGCCGGGGGCGGTGGCGGCGGTAGCGGGGTCGCCACCGCCGAAGGGCTTTACGTGGAGATGGATCTTGAGACCATTGGGCTCGAGGGCGAGGCGTGGAAGCTCGATGCGGTGGCGGAGGCGATTCGACGAGGCGCGGTGGGCGTGATACCGACGGATACGAAGTACGCCTTCGTGGCGGATCTCACGAACGCTGATGCGGTGCAAAAGTTGTATGATATAAAGAACGCTGGGTTGAATAAGCCGCTGAGCATATTGTGTCGTGGATTTGCGGATATTGATACGTATACGACTGGGTTTCCGAGTAACCCAAAGGCGGGCGCGACGCTTCCGTTCAAGCTGGCCAAGCAATGCTTACCTGGACCGTATACGTTCATCTTACCCGCGAGTAAGGAACTTCCAAAGGTGTGTTTGATGGATAAATCCACCAAGGATAAGGCGAGGCAGTGTAAGGCGAGAAAGACGGTTGGGGTACGTATTCCGGCGTGCGACGTCACGACGGCGTTGCTCGAGCTCCTCGACGCGCCTTTAATGTGTTCCACCGTGCCCGAGTGCGATGACGAGCCGGCGGTGATTTACGATAATTACCTCGCCGCCGGGCTTGGGTTCATGGTGGATATCGGTGCGCGAGCGTCGAGCGCGGCGTCGACGGTGGTTGACTTATCCACTGGCGACGCGCGCGTGCTCCGACGAGGCGCTGGCGACCCAGACATGTGGGCCTCTGACGAAGGCGACGACGAAGACGACGGCGGCGACGACGAAGACGCCGCGTGGGGATTCGCCTAGGCGATGACGGCCATACCACCGTCGTCACCGTCGAGGACGACGACCGAGACTATTTTTTTACCATTAGTGTTGTTTGTTTGTAAGTGTACGCTGCTTTTTTGAGCCACGCGCGCGCGTCATAGCGCCACGCGTCTATCACCGTATGTTTGCCGCGCTCGCGGACGATGACACGTGTAGTGTGCGTTCGTCCTCGTCTTCATCATCCTCGAATGCGCTGGCGAGAGATTTCGCGAACGGTGTTGTGGTCACGACGGAGGACGCGAGCTCGAGCTCGAGCGACGACGACGATGTAGACGACCAAGCGCACGACGACGTGTGGAGATGGAGCACTGGCCGAACGACATCGACATTGTCATCCCAATCGCGCGCGCCAAGGGCGACGAAACTGCTCAAAGGCGAGAAGAAACGACTCAAGGCGTTGCACGTCGCCGAGACGAGAGCGCGGCGCGCGGCGCGAGCGCCCGATGGATTCGTCGCTTCTGACGCGCGCGAGCGCATGGAATCCGTCGTTCGCACTGGACGCGCGTTAACGATTGCGTGCAGCGCGCGAGGACATGTGGCAAAGGCGCAAGGTCGCGTTATTCGTGCGATAAGTCGCGCGCTTCGAGCCGAAACGCGCGAGCGTAGACGCGGAAAGCGGTTAGTGTTTGACGTCGAACGCATCGATGGCGTCAGCCAGGTGCCCGTGGAGGGCGACCGTGCGTGGGATGATCTCGAGCGCGTGTGCGCGATGCCGATGACGCGAGAAGAGTACCTGAAGAGCGCTGAGCGTCGCGAACGCGTGGCGAAAGTCGCCGCGGCGGCGCGCGGGACGACAAAGTCAAAGCCCAAAAAGAGTCGAGGACGGATGTGGAATACAAAGGATGACGACGAGACTGGGCGCGTGAGAACGTCCAAGACATCGAGCACGCGAGTTATGATGCCCGAACGCGTGGCGTTCGAGCGCGCTGGATCGCATGAGGATGACATTCGAGCGTCAACCGCCGCCGCGCCGCGCGCGACATCCGCCGTCGTATCCGACGACTTTGGCGCATTTGAGCGGCATACGCGCGGTATCGGGGCGCGCTTATTAGCAAAAATGGGATTTCGAAGACCGGGTCAGGGATTAGGCGCATCATCGCAAGGCATAGCCGAGGTTCCGACGACAGAGGCGCGAACGAAACGCGCCGGTCTTGGCGCGTAGCAATACTTTAGTCTAGCAGCGGCAGCTCGTAATCACAATATAGTACCCACTCACCCCTCGTCTTTTGACGCGCGGTGAGGATTTTCATCTAATAATTCCTCTAATAACACACCCACACCACGCATGAGCTCTCTTCGCATCAACAGCGCGCTCATATATCGGCGTAAACAATCAATCAATCAATCAACCAACCGACGCCCCCCCTACGTGGTAAACGATTCTCCGCACCCACACTCCGCCTTGGCGTTCGGATTTTCAAACACAAACTCGCTCCTCAGCCTATCACTCACGTAGTCCATCTTCGTCCCTATGATCGACATCAACGCGTTCGGTTCGATGATAATCTTCACCCCGCGTTGGTCCACGAGCTCATCAAACTTTTTCCTATCGCCCTCATCCGCGTAATTCATCGTGTACGTCATCCCGTTACACCCGCGCGAACGTATGCCAATCTTGAGATACGGCTTGGCGTTGCGTTCGAGCAGCGCCTTGATGCGCGCGGCGGCGGATTCGGTGAGTTCGAGCGCTTGTTTTACCGGCGCATGCGGGCGCGTACGTCGCGGCACCGCGTCGCCGTCACGCGCGTCACCCTGTGTCGCGGCTGTCGTCGTCGCTGTCGCGGATGAAGACGTCGCGGGCACGGCGCTCGAAAACGCGCGCACATCGCCCATCGCGCGCATCGCCCCGCGCACCGCGCATCGACGCAACATCGTCGTCGTCGGCGGCGTCGTCGAATGCCGTCGGCCGCGTCGTCGGCATCCGTCGGTCGAGAGGGCAAGGGGCTAAACCCCTACTGTGCCATACTGGAGAGCAAGCACGCCTATACCACGACGAACCCGTGACCCTGTGGATTGCCGCGACACATACTGTACACGATTTACGAGTATCTAAGTGACAATCACGACCACAGGTCCATGACGACAATGGCCATACACATAGTCTTATGTCACATACAATACCATATCCAGAGGGGAACGTGCACGGCGACGCCTTCGTCCGCGACACTGCGCGACGCTCTCGAACGACGACGACGATGGCGTTACGCGACGCCAACGTCGCGCGCGAAGCCCCGGGATCGGTGGCCAAGATGCATAGCTTACGTGCCAGGTGCGTGCACGCGCGAGATACGTCGACACACGCGCGCGATTCGCGCGCGAGACGCGCGAGAGCCGATGGACTGACGGTTTGAGTGTCACGTCGCATCCATCAGGATGGACAACTTGCGTCGACAATCGACGTCGGATGCGTCGCTGAGCGCGCGAGATGCGCCAGGAAGTGCGATTGGTGCTTCGAGTGCTCGACGGTTATCGCGACCGAGCGCGTACGGTGCGTCGTGGTGGTGATGTGCGCGGAATGATGTCGACATTGAGTCGTTGAGGGGAACGAGCACGATGTGGTTTTTTTTGAATGGAATGACGACGATATTGACGACGTGCGCGCGTGTGTGGGATGGGTATCATCGCGTTGTGATGGTGGTTGTATAGTATTCGCCGTGGCGACGGGTTGGGACGCGCGAAGGCGTCGACGCGATGGGGGGAAGACGTATTTGATTCGCGCGCCGGGCAGTGCTCGACTGACTAACCGACGTTTTCGCTCCGCAGGCGGCTCGGGCGACGGGGACGAGACGATTTTATTCGCTGATGGTATGAAGAGTCAAATTCAACAAATTGCGAGAGAGGTTTATGATGATTCACCCGCGTTGGCGAACGCGCAGGTGATGTTGAGTTGGAGACCGACGACAAAGAAGAAGGATGACCCGAATGCGTTTGCCGCCGAGTTGACGAATCAGATCAAGAGCCAAAAGGAGACGTTGAAGCAGTTGTTGCAACATAAGGATGAGATGACGGCGAAATGTCAGGCGGTTGAGAGAAGCTATAAAGTTGCTATGGAGAGTGCAAAAAGCGAGGTGGTGACGACCACGGTGCCGGCGACGGCGGAGGAGATGGCGCAAATCAAGGCGGAGCGCGAGCGTCTCGCCAAGCAAAAGGAGGAAACCATGGCGCACTTGAACAACGTGCAAGAAGCTGAGGAAGAATTGCAGCGAAAGATTGATGCATTGAACGAAGAACGAGCAAAGATTCGTGAAGAAGAACACGGGCGAGTTTTGACGGCTTTGGCGAAAAAGATTGCCGACGCCGAGGCGCGAGTGCAAGCGGCGGAAACCGCCGAGGCGTCGTTGGCACGCGAACGCGGGACGATGATGCAACTTCGCGAGATGGAGAACGTGAGCGCCGCGGAGGCTGGCGCTGCGGCAGCCGAAGCTAAAATTGCTGCTAATATGGCGCGCGATGAAGCGCGTTCGGCGCAGCAGGCGCTCTTGAATGCGCAAGCAGCGCTCGAACGCGCCTCGGTTGAACATGAGATGCTGTCCAACAAGTACGCCGAGGAAAAGGCAACGTGGGATTCTGAGCTCGCAGCGCTGACGCAATCTGAAAGCAACTTGAAGATTGAACTTAACGCCAATTTGTCCAAGCTTGAAGGTATGACGGCGCAATACAACCAGCTCGCGTCTGAGGCTGCCAGACAAAACGCCTCGGCGCAAGAGGATATCGAAAAGATTGTGGCGGCTATGACGATGGAGAAGGAGAAGGCTCTCAGCGATCTTGAAGAGACGTTGACGCGCGAAAAGAGTGAGGAGTTGCACTCTCTTGAACGTCAATTCCGGTCTCGATTGGAGCACGAAATCAACGCGTTGAAGTCCGAGAGCAAGGAGGATATGCAACAGCGCATCGTGTCTCTCAACGCGCTCCTCGCCGAACAAAAGGCCAACAATGAGATCACGCTCAGCGCTTTCAAGGCTGAAGCCGGTGCCAAAGAAGCTGGTCTCAAGGCTGAATTCTTAGCTGCGTTGAAGGATGCCGAACATCGAGCTGAACTCGCATCCGCCAAGGCGACGAGCGCACTCGAAAGCCTTCAAGCCACGCTCGAGCAAGTCAAGCAAAGCGCACAAGAGGAATTGACGCGCGTCAAGCAAGAGGCTGAACGTGCGCTCGCCGAGCAAGCGAAGAAGATGAGTGAAGAACATGCGATGGATAAGGCTAAGGCTTTAGAAGCGCAGCAACTCGAGCTTCAGTCACAACTTCTCAGCGAGCGGGACTCTGCGCTCAACGGCTCGCACGACGCGCACGCTGCGGCGATGTCTGAACTTGAAATCAAGGTGCGCCAGGAGTGTGCCGAAAACTTTTCTCTCGAGCTCCGCAGCGAAAAAGAGCAATCGGAAGCTCGCATTCAGCAAGCTCAAGCTGCTCTTATGGCTGAGAAGGAACGAGCTCTCCAAGCGCAGCGTGATGAGCTTTCTCAACAAGCAACGCTCGAGCGCGAGGCAGCCATCGTCGCTCTCAAGGAGGCACACGAAGAGACGATGCTTGAGTTGACCAACAACTTGAAGGCTGAGCTCGAGCAAGCGCGTATGGCAGCGAGTATGGGTGGCAACAAGACTCAGCGCAGCGATGCGGAGATCAAGGCGATTATGGAGGTTGAGAAGCAAACTGCTCTCGTAACGGCGAGTGAAAAGCACGCCGACGTGTTGGCGCGCAAGATTCAAGAGCTCACCGAGAAGTTATCTGCCGACAAACATGCGGCTGTTTCTGCGTTGGAACGTGAAAAGTACGAATTGATGGCGAACTTCGATGCTAAGCACAATGCCGCGCTCAAGGAACAAGAGAAGGTGTTGCGCGCGCAAGCTGAAGCGGACAAGATGACTGCGCTTGAAAACTTGCGAGCAACGTTGCAATTGAATGCTTCCGGCCAGTTCGAAGCTATCAAGGCCAAGGCTCTCGAAGAGCAACGTGAAAAGTTCTTAGTGGAAAAGCAAATCGCTTTGGACAACTTGAAGGCTGAGCTTACCGTTATCAAGGATGCCGCGATCGCGCAAGCCAAGGCTGAAGCCGCGGCTTYTGATAACATCGACGCCAGCAAATCTTACAAGGCTGCCATCGAAAAGCTTCGTGTTGCACTCGAAAGTGAAAAGCAGGAGGCTTTGGCGCTTCAAGCTGCCAAGCTCAGTGGTATCGCAGAAGCTCAAAGAGAGCACGCCATGACTGAGCTCCGAGCAGAACTTCAAGCTGCCGCGTCTCGCGAGAAGCATGATCTCATCACCGAGCTCCAAAGCTTCTCTGGCTCTGCACGTACTAAGGAAATGATTGAACTCGAGCAAAAGGCCCAACGTGTTTTGATGGAGGCGAACGAACGAGAAGCCAAGTTGCATGCTGAGATCACCAGATTGACGCGCGAGAAGGAGGAAGCGCGCCGACTCGAAGCCGCGGCGACATCCGCCGCGGCCATGATGCATCAACCCAAATCTGATTCTGCCGCCGCGGATCGTATGAAGGTCACGATCGCCAGTCTCGAGTCCAAGGTTCGCAGCCTTGAACGCGATGGAGGCAAGCAAGGCGAGATGGCCAAGATGCAAGCTGAGATGGAGCATTTGCGCAAGGAAGCCGCCGCCGCCAACCGCCGCGCCCAGCAAGTCAAGGATGAACACGTCGCGTCTTTCGATCGCGTCAAGGAACTCGAGGCACAGTTATTGGAAGCCGATGAACTGCGCCGCGAAATGCACAATATGGTTCAAGAGTTACGTGGCAACGTGCGAGTCATCGCTCGTGTGCGACCGTTGTTGCCTGGTGAAGACAATGTCGTTGAACCTATTGACAAGGAAACCTTGGCGGTGTCAATTCCTGAGCTCGATCCTAGATTGTTTTCTTTCGACCGCGTTTTCAATGAGCGATCGACGCAAGAAGAGGTATTCGAGGAAGTTTCCGAATTGGTGCAATCTGCTCTAGACGGTTACAAGGTGTGCTTGTTCTCTTACGGCCAGACGGGTTCTGGTAAGACGCACACCATGTTGGGCACGGGCGAAGGTGAACGGCGGGGTATCATTCCCAGAGCGGTAGCTAAGGTGCTTGAACAAGCTGAGGCGCTCCGATCGAAGGGCTATGAATATACCATGGAGGCGAGCTATGTGGAAATTTACAACGAACAAATTCGCGATTTACTCTGCCCGGGTGCCGTGCATAGCGAGCGCCACTCTGTGGTGAGCTCGCCGGAAGGTGGCTGTCCTGCCGTCACTGGCGTCGTGCGCGAGGAAGTTACCTCTGTGTACGAAGCCACGAGCTTAGTGCGTCGCGCGATGAATGCTCGCGCGGTGGAAGCGACCGAGATGAATGCCAATTCTTCTCGCTCGCACACGTTGTTCCTCCTGTACATCACCGGCGTGCACGCTGCGACTGGCCAAACTCTCACTGGGTGCCTCAATCTAGTCGACTTGGCTGGTTCTGAGCGAACAAAGAGAAGTGGTGCGGCTGGGCAAAGAATGACCGAAGCGTGTGCTATTAACAAGAGCTTGTCCTGCTTGGGTGATGTGTTTGCTGCCGTTGGACGGGGCGATAAGCACATCCCGTACCGCAACAGTAAGCTCACTTATTTGCTTGCGCCCTGCTTAGGGGGTGAAGGCAAGACGTTGATGGTTGTGAACATAGCTCCAGATTTGGATAGCGCCGAAGAGTCAATGTGCTCTCTCAGATTCGCCTCTACGGTGAATGCCGTTGAGTTAGGAAACGGCAAAAAGGCCAAGCGCAACATTGCGCAGAATTTGGCGCACTTGACTACTGGTGGAGCTGAGGTACCGACGTCGTCTACCATGACGCGATCACGTCGATCATCCGCGAGTGCGCTCCCTAGTAGAGAAATGTACGACAGACGATCCTCTGCGGGGACGAAGCGAGGAAATCCGTTTGGGCAAAACGAACGCGCGCCCAAGACTCGGCGCAAGGCTTGGGAATAGTGGAATCGCCTCTCCGTAAGCGTGAACGTAGCATAGTACATCAAAACCTTCTCCGACGCTTTAATCATAGCGTCTTGTAAATAATAAGCATGATATTTTAACACAATTGTCGCCAACGCTGTCTACAACTTTCACTCGTCCTGTATGGTTTTTCCTCGTCGCGCGCATGGGATTACTTACTCTTACAATCTATGCTATATTACGGCGAGTCCAAACGGCGACCGGTCGCGGCATTCACACGCTCCACGCTTGCCACTAAATGTGCTAAACCTATACCAAACTCTGCTGACATGGACTCATCGGCGGCTTCGCCTCGACTTCCGTCGTTGGACACCGAGTCTCGCTGAGCTCGCCGTCTCGTCGGTGTGGGCGTCATCTCCAGCCCTTGCCTCGGTATCGGCACCTCGAACTCATCAATCATCATATCCACCGAAAGAACTGCATCTCCCAATCCAACAACTCGACGGGTCTCTTTCAACTTGTTTTGAAATTTCCGTGCCGTCGCCGCAGCGGCGACAACTTTGTCCCTCGACGCCGCGAGTTGCTCACCAAGAACCCGCGCTCGTTCCACCGCCTCGTCTCGATCGCGCTCGACATCACCACGCAATTGTCGTTCAATCTCCAACGCGCGCTCAGCCGCAGCAACGCGTCGTTCGAGCGCCTCAACCTTGAAGTGCGACTCTAGGCACTTGTCAACCAACTTGGCAATCTTCGCCTTGTCCACAGAACACAAATTCGCAATCGTATGCGCGTTACCATCGTCCTCGCGCGCCACTAATGGCGCGTTCGATGTCTTGGTCGCGATTTTAGGCGTCAGCGGCGTCGCCGCCGCCGCTCGAAGCACGTCTGTGCCGCCATACATTTCTGCGCCATCGTTCATGGCTTTTGAAACTTGAAACTGCTCACCCACAATGCTCGCGCTCGCCGACGTCGAGCGCGTCTCACGCGATGCGCGCGCACTCGAACACGTGCGTTACGTCGTTCTGTGCGCTCGGCGCATGCGCGGCGACCGCTCGCGCGGGGTTTTGACGTCAAATTGTGATTTGGGTGCGCATCGTCGCACGACGAAAAGCACACCAGAGGAAACAACGCGCGCCATACGCGCACGCGGTCGCACAGCGCGACGAGACGCAACAGCGGCACGTCGGCGATGGCATTCACGACGTCACGCGTGCCCGCGGCGAGCGCGAGCGCGCGCGGCGCGTCTAGTGCGGCGCGCCGCCGGGTCACGCGCGCGAGGAACCCCAGTGCGGCGGTGTCGGGCTGGCGCTCGTTGTCGGTGACTCGCGACGCGCGCGCGCACGCCGCGAGCGCACAGCGACCGTCGGTGAATGATAGTGTCGATTACGAGGATTTAAGCGATCGGTTGAAGCTGGATAACGTGCGACAGTCGCTGATTCGTCAAGAGGACTCTATCATCTTTGCGTTGATTGAGCGCGCGCAGTACAAGCTGAACAAGGCGATTTATTCTGCGAATGCCGTACCAGTGCCTTGCTTTGCGCCGAATGGTGATCGAGCGAGCATGTTAGAGTTTATGCTCCGAGAGGTGGAGCAGTCGCATGGGAAAATTCGAAGGTACACGTCGCCGGATGAGCACGCGTTTTATCCTGAGTCATTGCCGCCGTTGGTTATCCCGCCGATTGCGTTCAAGGATGTGCTGCATCCGTGCGCGGAGAGCATTAATATTAATGACCGTATTATGTCAATGTACATTGACAACTTACTCCCGGAGATGTGTGAGGCTGGGGATGACAACAACTACGGTAGCGCGAGCTTGTGCGATTTGTCGTGCTTGCAAACAATTTCACGACGAATTCACTATGGTAAATACGTGGCCGAATCAAAGTTTATGGCGCAGCCGGACGAGTACACGGCGTTAATCAAAGCACAGGACGCTGACGGGTTGATGGCATTGCTGACGAACCAAGCGGTGGAGGATCGTGTCGTGCGCCGTGTGGTGAACAAGGCGGCTGTGTACGGGAGCGACATCAGCGAAGCCTTGCCCGACTCTTTAGCCTTGCCAGTGGGCACAGATGCTTTAAAGGTGGCTCCTGAACAAGTTGGTGACCTGTACTATCGTTGGATCATGCCCATGACTAAGGATGTACAAGTGCAATACTTGTTAAGACGCTTGGACTGAGAAGAATTGTTCACAACCCCATACGCAGACGCCGCCGACGATAATATATACCACTTAGACACACACACATTGAGAAGGTTTTCTGTTTTGGTTTGTTATTTTACACACGAAAATCTTAAATTCTACACGCACTTCACGTTACGCAAAGTGAATACCTTTGGAGTTGAACGTCGCGAGGAGGCGCAAAAAATCATCTTGACTCATTTTGCTCGAACGCATGTCGACGAACCCGTCGGTGGCGAGCACGTCCTCAATGAGCTGTTTCACCACTGCGGACGACGCACCATCGGCGCCGTCACCATCGGCGTCACCATCGACATCCATCGCATCTGCCTTGGCTTTTTTATTCGCCTTTTTATCCGGAACCACTTGCAACGCCTTGTACGTGCGAAAGTTATTCGTCAACAACTCGAGTACGTTTTTGGTGCGAAAAATTCCCCCCAACGTTTTATTTTTTCGCCCGAAGCAAAACCGCACTAAACCATCCCATTCTTTAAAATTCACGGGAATTCCTGGATGTCTAGGTTCGATGCGCACCACGGACGAATCCACCTTTGGCGGCGGTCTAAAGTTATTCTTGCCAACCTTTAAAATGTGATGCGTGCGCGCCAAGAGCTGCGTGTTCACGCTCAACCGACAATACAACGGATCCCCAGGCGGTGCCACGAGTCGCATCGCAAATTCACGCTGAAACATCAATGTCGCCGATCGGAATATCGGTCGGTGCGCTAAAAGTTTAAAAATCAACGGTGATGAAATCTGATACGGTACGTTGGCCACGCACACGTCGAAATACGGCAGGTCAACCTTTAAAAAGTCACCCTGAATAATCTCCAACTTTGCATTCCATACCGGATCATTCTGCACCCGTCGACGCAACTCGAGCACCATTCTCGGATCAAATTCAATCGCGATCACCTTCTTACACGTATCCAACAATTTCGTCGTCAAATTCCCCGTCCCGGGTCCAATCTCCAGCACCACGTCGGTCGACTTGACGCCACCTTTTTCCACAATCGCATTCACAATCGCCGGGTTTTTCAAAATATGCTGCCCGAACGACTTTAGAAACTGAATGCCCTGATACGCCGCGCGCGAATTTTCGTCTCCGCGCGCGCCGCCGCCGCCGCCGCTTGGCGTCCCTGACGCCGCGCGCTTGCTCACGCCGCCCTTGGCCACGCGCAAGCCGCCATCGCGCGCGCCACCGGCGGCTCTGTGATGGTTACCCATGTCCCCCGCGAACGACGAGACGAAGGCAGAGGACGAACGATGCGCGACGCGTATCCACCGACGCACCACCGCCGCCGCCGCCGTCGTCGTCGTCGTCGTCGCGAACCGCCAGCGACGACGAGGCGCGCAATGAAAGCCGACGACGACGGGGCGTGGCTCACGCTCACGCCAACTTTTTTATCATCAATGTACACGCTATGTAACATCCATTAAAGTCTATCCAACAACAGGGCGCCGCGAGAGGTATCTTTTCTTTGACCCACACATGGCACTCCCGAGACGTGCGATACGACATGTGACCCGCACAGAGGATTTATACCATACGCGTGACGCCGACAATATTGCTTACACGGGCGAAAATGGTAGTCATTACGTAAAGGACTGTTTTTCGCGCGAAGTTGGCGCGCGATTACCACGTCACGCGCGTCGCATCGTGTGCGTCAATCCACCGCGCCGCGACGTCGATCACGCGCTCGTGGCGCGCGATTGACATTGCGTACGTTTCGTACGATCCGCGAGTTGTCGTCGCGTCCGCGTTGAGGACGCATAGGCGGCGCACAGGGCGCGTGATTGCGACGCGCATCGCGCGCGCGCCTGGCTGGCGGCCCAAGCGTCGGTGCGTCGGATCAACGCCGCGAGACGTCTCGCGCGACGTCGCCGAGGTTGAGCGCGCGGCGGCGAACGACGGGATACGTTTCGTGTCAGCGTACGCGCGCGCGAGCGGGACGCGTGACGCGCGCGGGGGCGTGAGAACGGGCGCGCAGAGAGGCGTTTGAATCCGATCTTTTTGTTGACGTCACCACACACCCAGGCGAGCGGCGAAGCGCGCGTGGTGTGCGCGCGCGCGTGGAGATATAGCGAGAGATGGGGTCTGGGGGTGAAGGGAAACGTGAGACGCACGCGGTGTACGCGGCGCACGCGGGGCAGAGGAGCGCGCGCGGGGCGAACGTGAACGTCGAGGACGCGAAGGATGGCGAGGCGCGCGGGAACGAACGCGACGGGATGAGAGCGGCGGCGTATGGCGCGACGGGGGCGAATGTGATGATGGCGACGACGATGCCAAAGGTAAATCAGGAGTGCGCGGCGAACGCGCAGTATTCGCGCAAGGAAAAGTCGCTGGGGGTGTTGTGTGAAAACTTTTTATCTCTGTACGGGCAAGGACAGGAGGAGTTGATTAGCTTGGATGAAACCGCCACAAAGCTTGGAGTTGAGCGGCGGCGGATTTATGATATTGCGAATGTACTGGAGTCTATAGATGTTGTCGAGCGTCGCGCGAAGAATCAGTACGTGTGGCACGGAGTGCGTCATTTATCAGAGAGTTTAAAGCGCCTGAAGGAGGCGGGATTGAAGGAGTTTGGCGCAGATTTCGCCGGCGACGATGGCTTGTCGACGAACCCGTTATCTACGTATTCGATTGAAGGTTCGGATGATGGTAAGGTCGATGATGATTCTGATCGCAGTTCGCCGACGACCACGACGACGAATACGACGAATACGACGAATACGACTTCGGCCGCCGCCACACACAAGTCTGCCGCCAAGGCGTTTGCTGGTCAAGGGAGATTCGCCGTTCCAGATTGGAACTACGACAGCAGACGCGAGAAGAGTCTTGGTTTATTGTCTCAAAAGTTTGTGCAGCTCTTCTTGGCGTCCAAGACGAACGTTGTAAGCTTGGATACGGCTGCTAAGATTCTTCTTGGTGACTACGCGGATGACGCCAAGCTGAAAACCAAGATTCGCCGTTTGTACGATATCGCCAACATTCTCTGTTCTCTTCATTTGATTGAAAAAATTCATCTCATGGAGTCGAGAAAGCCTGCGTTCCTTTGGTTGTGCCGTGAAAATACAGCCGCCGAGGTCATCGCTCGAGGAGGTGGTCTCGAGTGGTTTAGCAAAGCGGAGGCGACGCAAAAGCTACACAACGAGGCGACGCAACTCTTAGCCAAGCACAAGCAAGCGCTGACAGAAAAGCATAATGGGCAAGCGCAGCAGAAGCACATGGAGCAGCTACAACATGGATCGAAGTCCACTTCGTCGTCCAAGAAGGCCGTACGTCGCCGTACGTCGCCGGTGGAGAATACCAACGGGAACGACGCCAAGCGCGCCCGCGGACGCCCGCGTATTCCGGATGGCGTGGACGCTGAACTTCCCGTGTTAGCGCCTCGATCCGGTCTCGGGGTGACGCCAGATAACTCTTCGCACTTCCATGCTATGTTGGCATACACCACTGCGCATCTTGCTGCGCGATATCCGTTGGATATGACTGCAGATTTGAACGCTGTCATCGCGCAACGAACGATCGGTAACGCCAACTTTTTGCAGCAACTCGCGGCGGCGTCGGCAGCGCAAGCCCATGCGGCTCATCACATGCAATACAACACGGGGGCGAACAACCACATCACGAACCTACCAATACCAATGGTGGGTAGTGATAGCACGTCGCAAACCAAGCAAGCGCCGCCGCAGCAGTTCCCAATGTTCCTTCCAAATATGCCCGCGTGGACCATGTCGGGAATGTCGTATCAAAGCACGCAAATGCAGGACATGCTCAAATTGTACGAAGAATCTATGGCGGCATCTATGGCGGCATTCAAAACGAATAGTGTCAAAAAAATATAAATTGTTTAATTTCTACTTGTTGAGTTGAAACACGGAGCAGCATACTTTGTCTCGAGACGACGCGGGCGCGTCGGATGTCGTCGTCGAGGACAACTTTATAGCACATTAATCTTTGAAACATTCATCTCCATTTTTAGAACTACGTGCATCATCGCGCGCTTTCGTCTTTCGTATCGCGTTGTTTACGCTCCCATGGACGGTACTTGGGTGATATCGCATACGCGCTGCCGAGAATCAATAGCGCGCCGGACGCCATCACGGCCGCAGTCTCGAGCGCCCACGTCGACGGCGGTGGAGCGAAACGCGCGCCGGGTCCCATCGGCGATGGTGTCTTCGACGACGCATTCTCGAGCGAAGACGATGTTGTGCGTGCTGCGATGCGCGATGCGAAAGAACCGATGGCAATTCTCATCCAGTGCGTGAAGGCGTTTGTGGGGAACATGTCATTCGCGTCGTGGAGTGAGGGGCTGGACGTAGAGCGCGCGTTGTTACCAAGCGGCGCTACACAGTTTTAATCATTTTCACCTTGTATTATACGCTATACGAGTGTTCGAAAGTGTGTCCTCTCAATCATCCATCATCTATTTTTCTCGCTATTCCACTACACCCACTTTTCACTTTGATCCTTCAGCGCCGTCGCTCGATTTCTTTGGTTGCTTTTTGCGCTCACCCCCACTGTCTCCATTGGACCCGCGTCCTTTGGACTCTCTCTTCCCATTGTTGCTCACACCCTTGGCGTTAACCGTCGTAGACTTCTTCAACTCAACCACCAACTCCTTCCCGGCAAGCTCGATGCGCGCCTCTAAGGCGGCTTGCGCGGATGCGGCGTCTTCAAAGTTGATGAACGCAAACTTGGTCTCGTGCGACAACTTTGGCGACTTCAAGTTGATACCCTTGGCACCACCTCGAACGACGCCAAACTTGCTGAATTCTTGCTCAAGATCTTCAACCGTGGTATCGATGAAGATGTTCTTGATGAAGATTCCGCAACCGGGCTTGACGACTGGCGACGCCGCGCGCTCCGTCTTCTCCGCCGCCGGAGGCGACTGCGGCTTTGATGGCGCGGCAACCTGCGCCGCAGGCTTGACCGCTTGCGCCGCCTCAGCCGCTCTCGCAGCCGCTTGCGCCGCCATCATCGCGTACGTTCGAGGCTTGTTCGGATCATCCACCTTGGAATCATCCTCCTTGGCTGCGTCGCCCTTGGCCGCCTTGGCGTCCTTCGTCGCTGCCGTCTTTTCGCCATCCTTCTTCCCCGCCGCGCCGCTCGCCTTGGACTCGATAGTCTTGGTTTCCGCCGATGCCGGTGCGATCGCCGCCGCCGCCGCCGCCGCCGTCGCCGCCCCCGCGGCCGCGCCTTGCTTGGCGCCTTGCTTGGCGGCGCCTTGCTTGCCGCCGCTCGTCGCGTCCACCTTGTCGAGGTATCGCACGATGTCATTCAAAACAAAGAAACCATTCTCTTGCGGGGCGAGCAAGAAGGATTGCACGAAATTGTGCGCAAAACTCTCACCCTTACGACGAAGCGTACCGGTGACTTGCACCAGAACACCGCCGCCGAGCGTATGCGAAGCGTCAATGGATTTCACATCCGCCTGCGTCTCGTCGTATCGCATGCTCATCACCTTGTTGTGAATATCGCGTTGCGTACGGTACGTCGTCGGCGCATCACTTCCAGCCCCATGATCACCGCTCACAATAAGCGTGGAATCATTGGTATAAAACCTGAACAACACCGCGGGCGACGTATGCAAAATCGTATAAAACTGATTCACAAACGAATTCCCGACGACATCCGCGGCGGGCGCGCGCGGCACCGCGGGCATGTACGGCACCACTCCAGCGGCAACCATACCAGGATGATACACCATCGGCGTCGCTCGCGCCGCTGCAGCCGCCACCGCCGCCGCCGCCGACGCCGGAGCCGCCGACGCGACGACCGCCGGAGCCGCCGTCGCCCCGCTCGACATCCTCGCGCTCCCTCCTCGCGCGCCGCGCCCTACGCGCAAAGATTAAAACCGAACCTAAAACAATCACACACGTACACGCACGCGCGCGCTAGATATCCCAAGCGAACACACGATAGCCGTACGTCAGTCTCGAGCGACTCTTTAGTCGCGCGCGCGCGCAAAAGAATCAACACGTGTTGACCAATCATGACCAGGGACCGACCCCTCCATCGGTCCAACCGACCGCATCCACCGCGTGACGCGCCCAGGGCTTTCCCGCGCGTAATCCAATCGCGCCGCGCCGCGCCGCGCGACCCCTTTCGCGCCCTCGCACGCGCGCGCAACGACGCGCACAGATTTCAATCATCCAACGCCATCGCGCACGCGCGGCGACCGGCGATCGATCGTCCGTCGTCGGTCGCGGTGCGCGCGATTGGCGCCTAGAAGAAGATCCGACACCACCGCACGGGCGCGGCGTTCGTTCGTTCGCGTCGTCGTCGCGTCGTCGTCGTCGACGTGGACGTGGACGCGAACGGATGCGCGCGCGAGCGGGTGGTCGCGGTCGAGCGCGCGCGCGAAATCGTCGTCGTCGTCGTACGTACCGGTGCACTCGGGTGCGCTCGCGCGGGTGCGAGTGTCGCGCGCGAGACCCTGACGAGACGGCTCGTCTACAAAGATATAAAAACGGCCTGGGACTGTCGTAGTCGTAGTGTGTGTATGTGTTTCAGTATGTAGGGTGTATGTTAGAGTACGTGGAGTGGTGCCGTTGTGGTGGTGTACATGGGTGTTTGTGATGTTAAGTATGAGCTAGGCCATGGCGTGGTCTGATGGTTGGTCACCGCGCGGCGGCGGCGGCGGTCGCGGTCGGTGGGACGGCATCGATCGCGGATGGCGCTGCCGTCGTGGTCGTCGCGGTGGTGGTTTTGGGTGTGATGGATCGACCGCGACCGCGACCGCGACCGCGACCGCTTTCGCTTCCGCTTCCGCGACCTCGACCTCGGCCTCGACCGCGACCGCGACCGCGACCGCGGCCTCGGCCTCGGCCGGGGGAATCATCGGTATCGTCCGGTGTTATTTCACCCAAAGACGATGGGAACATCGCATTAGATGTTGCCGCATCGGTTGCCGCGGAATGCATTCGCTTGGCGCGAAGGGCCATGATTTCCTCGCTTTCGAGCGCGCGCTTGCTTGGCACGCGCGCGCGCGCGTTGCGACCTTCGGGAAAGATATTTGCGGCATCCACGTCACCTATGACGTGCGATACCGAGATGGAATTCTCTGCAAATGTCACCGTGGCCGTTCTTGTCGTCGCTTCCGCCGAGTCGGCGAGCCGGCGAGCCGCATTAGCGCGTTCGCGTTCCTCCGCCTCGCGTTGGTCCCGGCGCTTCACCTCTTGCGCCATGAACGCCGCGGCTTCAATCTCGAGCTCCTCGAGCGCATTTCTACGACCGCCTCGTCCAGAATTCCCACCGCGGCCAGAGCTACTTCGCCGTCCACCGCCTCGTCCGCGAGCGCTCTCCCGCGCGCCATTCTCCACGGCATCCCACGCGGCGGAGCGCTTTGTCCCGCCAACCGCGTCGTCGTCAGTCGAATCCTCATCGTCTTCATCGTCTTGCGCGGCGTACGGCGCGCCATCTTTGCCAAAAATCTCACACTCCCTACGAATATCTTCCCCTCGCGAATTTTGCACGATGACGAACGGCGCATCGTCGTCGTCGTCGTCAATCGACGCCCACATGTGATGGCCGTCGTCGCACAGAACGTGGTACGGATGTCGTTCGTGTTTGTCGTAAAATACGACGGCGGCGGATAACGCGCGCGAGTACGAGCCGGTTCGGATCTTTAAACGCACGCCTATCATGGATTCGGGGTCGGTGGTGGGCATTTTTGAGAAATTCGCGCGTGGAATGCGTGCGGAACTCTGGCGAATTGGCTGCGTAACCGCGCGCGCTTTACGCGACGACGCGCGAGTATCGAGTGAAAGGTGGAGAGACTTACGAATCGCTTGGAAAGGAATTATGATATTACACGCCTAACCGAACGGTGAATTGCACTTAAGCTCTTGATACCATTCGGGCGCTGCGCCAGTACTCGTTGACGAATTTTCTTATTCTTCCCCGGAAACTCGGCTCACCAACGCGTCGACTTGTTCGACGAGCTCCTTGCGGGAATCCTTGAACAAGACGTAACGGTAGACAAACCAGGTAGAGTAACCCAAACCAACGAGTTCCATGATCTTCGGCAAAAGCGGCACGGCGTTGATGGCACCGACCAAGGTGGAGGACAACCAAACGGCGGCGGTGGCGCCAGCCACGTACGTGATCACCGTCGACTTGTTTTCGGTTTCTTCCCACTTATCCGCGATCGTCTTCAACACATCATCAGAGTTAAACTTCTCCGCACGCATGGACACATCACGCGTCGACACGCGTCCAGAAATCATCGCCTACGCGTACACACGATACCAAAATCGTCAGTCATCAATCCTTCATCTTTCGCCCAGCGTCACGAATGTGCCCATCACATCGTCGTCACGTACCGGTCGCGCCGTCGTCGGACGCACAGCCGCAGCGCGCGCCGCGGTCGCGTGTCGCGCGTGCGTCGCCGTCGGGCGCGCGGTCATCATCGTCGTCGTCGTCGTCGTCAACATCATCGTGCGCGAAAGTGCCGATGCGACGACGACGCGATCGCACCGTTTGAAATCGTATCCGCGCCTTGAGGGTGCCGCGATCGATCGCATATCGATCGCGGTCGATCGCGTATCGATCGATGGTGGTGATCGATGGATGTGGGCGTTGAACCACACGCGCGATCGATGGGGCATCGCATGACACGATCGATCGAGCGTGTGTGGGGAGGGACCCTGGTTATGATTGGTCGATGGGTGTTTCGGGTCGGGGATTGGGGGGAAATCTGTGAAGACGCGAAGACGTCGCGGATGAGAACGACGACGGATGATATTGTAGTATTAATGATAATGCTAGCGGTGCTAGTGGCGGAATGAATGCATGGACGTGTGTGTGCGGTGGTGGTGGTGGTGGTGGTGGTGGTGGTGTGTACAAAGGAAGGGGTGGCGGCGTTAGACGTAGAATAATACGAGACTGAGGGCCATGATGGCCATGCCGACGAAGACATAGTTGGTGACAAAGACGTCGTGTGGGTCGTATTTGAGCGCGGTTGGGATGAGTTCTTTGATGGATACGAAGATCATCATCCCTGCGACACAGCCGAAGAGGGAACCGAACGCGGCGTCGGACATGGCGTTGCCTTGCAAGATGGCGTAGCCGACGACGGCGCCGAGAGGTTCGCTCAAGCCGCTCAAAAAGCTCCACCAGAACCCTTTCCATTTGCTCCCAGTGGCGTAATAAATTGGCATGGCGACACAAATGCCTTCGGGAATATTATGAATGGCGATGGCGATGGCGAGCGCACCGCCGAGTTTCGGGTCGGCAAGCGCGGCGACAAACGTGGCTAAACCTTCGGGAAAGTTGTGCAAGCCAATCGCGATGGCAGTCATCAAGCCCATGTTTTTCAGCTTTTTAGCTTCAATAGCCTTGTGATGGACATCCGTCAAGTCGACGTTTGCTACAGTGACATCCGGGGCGGCACTCATCGTTTCCGTATCTGGTTCTCTATCGCACACTTTGACGGAGGCCATGGACATGCCGTCGTCATCGTCGTCGCACGCGTCGATGCGCACTTTAGTTTTACGCCCGCGTCGCTTCCCTAACGTGCCTTTCTCACCAGACACCGAAACGGCGGCAGCGGCGGTGGTAGAATGAGTACAATCGCCTCCACCTTCCATCTTAGCGATATCGCGAACGCACTCATCCAACTCGCCATGAATACTCAAAAATGAGTGCGAGTGCGCGTGCTCCTGCGCGAGACGAGTACCTACGCTATCTCCAGATGCGCCCGCTTTACTACCCCAGCACCCCGTGCCATCATTAATCGCATGCACGACATAATCAAGGAAATACATGAACGCTAATCCACTAAAAAAACACAACGTCGCCCATCGCCATCCGCACTGCGCGTCGCCGTCGCACACCTCTGTAAACGAACTCACCGACTTGGAACTAAAAATCTCTGCAAATGACACGTAAATCATCACCCCCGCGCTTCCACCGAGCGCTCGCGCGAGCATTGACGTATTCGCTCGACTCGAGCAGAACACGAACGTCGATCCAATCGCCGTGGATAGACCGGCAAAAATAACCAACGCGAACGCGACGCCCACGTCGTGGGAAGAGTACTGCGCGCGTTCCACGTACACCCACGCGCGGGACGAACGCTCGTCAGTCAAACATAAAAACACACACGAGACGCACGAATTGTGCGCGCATAATCCCCCGTCGCCGTTGTCCATCGATGCGCTCGCGCGACGCGCGACGACCGCGCACGGGCGCGCGAGAACGCTATCCACAGCCGCGCCGCGCATCACCGCACGTCTCCACGCCTCCGAGCGCGCGATGCGCCGAGCCGCGACGGCGCGCGACGAACACACAACGAGCACACACGCACCGCACTCGCCATGACGCGCTCGCTCGTTCGCGCGCGCGCACGCGTCGTCGTCGTCGTGTGCGGTAGGCACGCCTCCGATGCCTCGTATACCCTCGCATCGATCGATCGATCGATCGATAAACGTGTCATCCTCGATCGATGCGTGGCATCGATGACGCGCGATTTGATCGATGCGCCTGTATCGATGGATACCACGGGTGACGAATTTGAAATCGCGCGACACAGCGCGACGAATGGCGACGGGCCCGTCGGCGCCGTCGTCGTCGTGGCGACGCGCGCGCGCGGTCGATGGTGGCGGTGGTGATGATGCCGACGCGGATGCGACGTGGGCGGACGACGTGTTGTCTCGGTGGTTCGCCGCGGCGGCGGAGACGCGCGCGCGCGGCTCTAAACGAGCGCGCGCGAGAGCGTCTACGAGCGATGCGACGACGACGACGCGGGGTGATGACGACGAGGTCGTTCGGGAAGAGTATCGGGCGTTGTGTGCGCGCTTTAATGCGCGCGCGAGAGTGGAAGACGTGACGGCGGCGGATGCGTGTGCGTTGATGTACGGCGTCGAGCGCGCGCGCGCGGCGTTTGATGGTTCGGTGATTGTCGACGAGGACGGTGCGATAGCGAGTGGTAGCAGAGATAGCAGTAGTCATAGTCCTACTGGTGGTCATGGTTCGGTGCCGCGGCGGCGGGGTGGGGCGTGGCGATTGAAATGGCTCAAGGCGACGGTTAAGGATACGCGCGACGCGTTGGTTGCGTTTCAATCGACGTCGCTCGCCGTGGATGAAGATATGTATGCGAAAGCGTGCGGCAGCAGAAGCGCACGCGTCGCGGGCGATTTGACCACTGGACCTAGCGCCGCGGCGACGAGTAGTCGTAACAGAAAAGGATGCTGTCCGTTCTGCAAGATGTGGTTCTCTAGGCAACATTTGCCCGCGCACATGCGCGCCAAGCACACCGGAGCGAAACCATTCGTGTGCGAACGCGAGCGATGCGGCGAAGTATTCGTCGATAAAAAGGCACTCAATCGCCACATCGCGCTCGTGCACGACCACACATTCAAGTGCACTGTCGCGGAGTGCGCGCAGGTATTTTCGACGAAACAAATGCTGCAACGGCACGCCGAGCGCGCGCACGGCGGCGCCCGCGCCGTCGTCTTCACCTGCCCGCACCCGGCGTGCGGAAAGACGTACAGGCACGAAAATTCCCTCGTCCTGCACATTCGCACGCATGACGAAGACGGTGGTTTCCGCTTCCAATGCCCTCACGCCGAGTGCACGAGAAAATTCAGAGTCAAGGCGGATATGCTTCGTCATCATCGAACGCACTTTGGCGAACGCGCCAAGGCGCCGCGTATCGCCGATGTCAACGCATTCCTCACCGACGCCATTCAAGCAGGTCCCGTCGCATTCGCATCACAGCGAAGCCCCGGGTGCTATCGCGACGCCGACGTCAATGGCGCCGACGAAACCAACAACAACAATGAAAACGACGCCCCGGCGCGCATGTCGCGCTGGTTCTTCTAGCGCCCCACACGGCGCGGTGTGTCAACCCCGTGCTCCTCGGCGTGCGTGTATCATATATACATGTAGTACTATCACAGCTATACCAACACGTATGCGTCGCACGTCGCCATCCATGTATGTGTGTATGAGTACGCGCGCGCGTTTGATGACGGAATCCTCACAATTTGCCTCGCGAAAACCAGGCACCAATCCATTCATTCAATTCACCATTGCAATGACGCGCACGATCACGTACGGAATCGATTTCGGCAAAAACACAAGCGGCGCGAAATGCAAGCGCGATTCAAAGTGCGCGAACACGAAAACGCCCGAACGCGTCACGCGAGGGCAATTACGTTGGATGTCGAAAGCCATCTCGGAGGATGGGAAGACGTTTTCGGCGTATTATCACGTCGAATGCGTGTCGCAAACGACGGTGTTAAACATGCTCACCGCGCATGGAAGCAGCGCGAACGATGAGGATGCGAACATTCGTAAGGCGATTGGGTCGATTGAAGGGTTTGATGCGTTACCGACGGAGGAGTATAAGGAGAATGTGGTGAAGTGGTTGATCGGTATCGCGCGAGACGATCGTCGCGACGCGGATGTCGCGAAATGGTTGGCTGGGATTCACGATGAGGATGAGGAGGACGCAGCGACTGGGGAAGAAAAGGAGGATAAGGCGCCGATGAAGAAGAAGTCCAAGGCGAAACCGAAGCCGGCGGCGAAGAAACCGGCGGCGAAGAAGACACCGGTGGTTCGCGCGAAGAAGAAGCCGCACGCGAAGAAACCGGCGAAACGCAAGGCGGCTGAGGCGGCGTAATCGATGATGATTCGATTCGTTCGATGGTTTGATGATGAGACTCTCCGATATACGATGTACGACTCTTATGAAGAGATTCGTGCCAATAAAACGCGCGTGCGCATAGATGGCTCGCGGATATTTATATCCACGCGCTTCTTGTGATACGATTGACGCGACATGTGCATGCACCGTTGACCGCGCGCTACTTCATTTCTCGACGCGCACCGACACGCGCGCTCTCGCGCGCATACATGAGTGATCGTCGTAAAGGATTTGTGCCAATCGTTGTGACGCCTGCGAATACCGCGTACGCCATCGCGTGTGCTCCCAGTGTGGTGCCGCCGCGGTGCGCGCGGTTCGATTGCGCGTTTCGCGGATGCATCCATCCCGGTTGGCTGTATTGGACGTCGATCGCGCTCGACCAAAGCACCGGTGCGGATAAGGACAAGTTTACGTATCACTTGGCGTGCGTGTCGCAGGTTCAGGCGCATAATTTGTGCGCCGCGTATGGCACAGGTGGTGGAGAAGATGTCGGAGATGAAGAAGCGATGCGATGCGCGTGTATGATGCGCGGATACGCGTCGCTTCCGTTATTACAACGACAGCCATTGCAGGAGTACATCGCTGCGCTCGCTCGTGGAGATGCGGAGAAGATTGCAAAAGATCTCGAATGGGTGGCGCCGTTGAAGGATATTAATGCTGGGGAAGCGAAGAAGCCGACGACCGTGTTACCGAAGCCCGTGAGAGTTCGACCTTCGCCGAAGAAAAAGCAAAGACAGCAAAAACAGCAAAACAATCGCAAGCGTAGACGTTCGAGCTTTCGCCACACAACGTATAAACCCGGTGGCGTGGTGGCGTCATCGTCTAAAAAATTGTGTGCCGCGCTACCCGAGACGACGGCGAAGACAGAGGTGAAGGCAGAGGTCAACGTGACATCGGAAGACGCCGCCGACGCGCGCGAGTCGAGCGCTCCGAACACTCTCCTTGCAATCAAAGCCGACGCCCGCGTCGCCTTGGAAAGAGCCATCGGTATGATTAAGCCAAAATAACGCGCCGACGATGAACAACGATGAACAAATGATGATATTGCAATGATGATGTGACTGATTTGATTTGATATTTGCGCGCGCGCTCGTCCTGGACAATCAAAACCCGAAATGACCGATATACGTCGTCTCGAACTGATACTCGGCGGCAATCTTTCTTCCTGCAAACCAACGCGCGTGAAGCGCTTGCTGTGCGCGCGTGCTCGACGGAACGTCGACAAATCGCAAGTACACGAACCCTTGACTTTCCTTGTCCACGTACGCGTGCGTAATAGCGCCAAACTTTGAGCACTCGCCCTTGACGTCTTCGGCAATATCCAACCACCATTCAGGCTCGGTTTCTTCTTTGGGATCGAATAAATTCTTGAGCAATAAGCAGGGAGTAGGAATGGGCGAGCCCGGGCCCAAGACACCCTGCGTGATAGGTTGCGCCGCGAGCGGCAACGCTTCGCCGGGCGCGTCCAATGGCTTGATCGTATCCACGGTCGTGGGTAAGCCCGTTTGAGGATCAATCGTAAATGCTTTGTTCACCTCGGTATCTTGACCCGCGAGGCGCGCCATGAGCGCCGCGCGACTGCGGCTATCCAACTTCAAACCTTGCCCGCCTTCGTCGAGTTCCCCGAGCGATTCTACCGGCGCCGCCATCGTACTCGCCGCTGCCTGCGCACCTTGACTCGCAATCGACACTCGGATCGGAATCCCAACTAATTCTAAACCATTCAACTGCGAAAGCGCGAGCATGGCGTGCGCTGTTTCTTTATATTGCACAAATGCGCTTGCAAACGCCCCGGCGGCGACGTCCTCCTTATTCATAGAGATAAAGTCCAACTCTCCAAAAGGTTCAAACACCGCGCGCACGTCTTCTTCGCTCAAGCCCAAGTGTAAACCACCCACGCGAAGCTTGCAGGGGCCACTCGAGCCGATGTACGGCACGCCCTGACCGTACGTCTGCCCTAAGCGTTTCTTTTGCGCTTGCTCGGCTTCCCACGCAATGTTCTTCTCCGCCTCGCTCATCTTCACCGTGATGGACTGCCCATGCAGCATCTGCCCAGTGAGCTCCAACGCCGCATGAATATCCTTCTTATCGGCAAACTCCACATACGCCATACCCTTACTTTTCGGCGTATTTCTATCGTAAATGATCCGCACGTCTGTCACCGTTCCGACTTTACTAAAGAATTGAAAGATCCCGCGCTCATCCAACTTTGTACTCAAATTCACCACAAACACCGTACGCGTATCACGATCGAGCTTATCCAACTCCCGTCTCTGTCGCTCCTCCTCGCGCTCTTTTTTCTTCCGCGCGCGCTCCTCCTCACGCTCCGGCGTCGATAGTCGCTGTCGATCGCCGCTCCGCGACCGTCGCCCAGCGCGACGCCCGCCGCCTCGACGATCGTAATCCCTCGACGCCGACCGCGACGACCGCCGACGTCCACGGCTCCCATGACGACCACGTCGACGATCATCACCACCGTCGTCATCACCACCGCCGCGTCCAGGGGATAGCTCTCCGTACGCGTTCCCAGCGTCGACAGCATCCACGCGCGCGCGCTTCTTCGTCACGCCGCCGTCGTCGTCGTCGTTCGCATTCGCCGCCTTGGCGCGCTGACCACCGCCCGCGCCCGCACCGGGCGCCATGGACTGCTCGAGTAAATCCCATTCGTCTTCGCGCGAGCTCGGCGGTCGTCGCCCGCCGTCGTCGTCGTCGTCGCCGCGCGCCATGTCGATCCGTCGGTCGTCGGTCGTCGATGAATGCGGTCGCGGTCGTGGACGTTTGGATCGATCGACTCGATCGATGGCGCGTGTCGATCGACTCGATCGATAGCGCGACCAGCGACCGCGACCCGGGGGCGCGCAGACCGTAATCCCATACCCTAACGCGGTCGGCGACGCATTCGATGGACTCGCCGAATTAATTCGATGCGCTCGATCGAACGCGCTCGATCGAACGCGCTCGATCGATCGACGTCGAGTCCCATCGATGCTCATGCTCGTTCGATACTCGCGTGATTCGCGACGCACACAAAGGAGCGACCGATCCGGGTGGGATATCGATGGACCTCCCTACCTGTGCGCGATGTATCGATACGGCGCATCGATCAATCTCACATCTATCGAAAGCGCGATCGATCAACGGCGCCAGACGCCAGAGACGGACGGCCGCGCCCCGCGCGCGCGTTGATTCGACGATTGATTGGTTGGTTGATTGATTGGTCGACTGTCGGGTGCTCGTCCATGTCGACGCCGACGTACGTCGATCGCACGTGTGCGCCGTACGTGCTCGCCGATGGCGACGACGACGATGTATTCGTGCGATGCGGCGACGACGGCGGTGGCGGTGGCGCGTCGCAATCGGTGTGCGCATCGGCGCGCGTGCGGTTAGCGTTGGCGCGCCGACGGGTGGAGGATGCGCCTGATGACCCGCGCGCGTGGTATGTGTTCGGTGCGGAGGCGTTTGCGGTTGGTGATTTCGCGTCGTGTGAGTTTGCGCTCACGCAGGCGTGCGTGAGGGATGCGTATGGTGAGGGTGAGCCGAGATTGTGGTTGCGTTTGAGTCACTGCGCGTTGGCGTTGAACGGGGACGTGCGGGAGCGCGTGGATAGCACGCTCGATGCGTTGGATGGGTTGGATAAGACTGCGTTGGAAGGTGTAGATATGATGCCTTTGCGTGCGATGGCGCTCGACGCGGCGCTCGTGGAGTGGGAATGGGCGCGAAGGCAGAATCGTGAGCCGCGGCCGCGCGCCAAGGCGATTTTAGACGGCGACGGCGGTTGAGCGAGCTCCTGGTATCAATCTTTTTAGAATGTGTTTGTGTGTACCGGTACTTTGATGAATGTAATTTGAATAGCTAGACTAAATTGTACTTCTACTTCTACTTCTACTAGTTTTACTTGTACTATTGCGTCGTCGATGCGGACGCGAATGTGACGCGCTTTGTGTGCCGTCGAACGCGAGACGATGCGACGGATGAGGCGCACCAAAACGCGGCGTCGGTTTCATCGAAGAGCACCTGTAGCCGTCGTGGCGGCGGCGTGCGACGGACGGTTTTAGAGAACACTGCGACAGGATTTTCGATGATGACGCATTCTGGATCGGCGCATGCACAGTCGACGCACTCGCACGACATCGTAAACGCGTGCGTCGAACGCGAACCGACAGCCGCCGCCATCGCCACGAGTCGCGCTCTACCCGGATGGATCACAATCAAAGGCTCGCATAAGTGTACCGCTGCGTCGTCTTCAAAAGTGTACGACATGTGCACGCGAAGCGGCGTCGTGCGATCGAAATCAGCTTGCGCGACGCCGAACACGAGCCCCGACCAGGGCGCTTCGCCTCCACATTGAAACACGTCGATGAAACCTCCACAAAGCTCAATACGCGCGCGACGGCGCCTGAACTGCTTTTGAGCCTCAGCGAGTGCCATGGCACTTGGGATATGAATCGCCATCATCAGATTTTGCGCGAAAGTTGCGACGGCGTAGCGCGCCGCCTTTGCTTTGATGGCGTTAGCCGCGCATATGCGAAGCGTCACGGGCGCGGTGAAATCGCGCGACGGCGCACCCGCGATGGACACGATGGAGAACAAGTAATCCGTTCCTGAATCAAGCATCAATTCGCCTTGAGACGCCTCGCGCTCACGCGCACCAAATATGACGCCGCGCGGTGTCCACGGCGCGCCATCGCCATCCGCGGACGCTCGCGACCACGCAAACAACGACAAGTCCGCGTACATTTGTCCTTGACGACCGCGCGTGGTGTGCTGCAACAGCAACACGTGACAGTGTGCTGATTTATCACCGTCATCTGTGCGAACGAGAAACTGTGGCAGTGAAGCATCATTTGCGTGCAACGTCGTTTCCACGCTCACCGCGTGCCATCCCCGAGGCGTCTTGCACACGTCGATTGAACTGAAATGCACGAGGACGTCTTGATAACTCATCCAAAACGTACCGTCATCTGCACGCGTGCGAGAAAGCGTATCCCCGAGTCTTTTGGTCCAAGCCATTGACTTGCTCGAGAACTCTCCGCGCCATTCGCGTCTTCCCCATGGGTTTCGAAGCTTGACGAGGCGCAGCGTTTCCACATCCGTGCTCGCGCTCGCGACGCGAGCGCCTCCAGCTGCAAACACGTCGGTTAATTTCATCTGTACACCCTTCTTTACGTCATGAAGCTCTACGACTTCTAAAATGCTATACGCGTGTCCGCCGACAATGCCTTCGGCGCTAAATGACGTCGCAGCGCCCATTCTAAAGCCGCATGACGCGTACGACAGAAGACGGACCCACAAATCTTCCGAATCAAACTCGCGCGAGGAAAACGAAATCATTTCAGTCGCCGCGCCAGTCAAGTCGTGTAAACCTTCGGCGATATACCCACCGCTAATAGCTCCGTAGCTTCCATGCGCCTTTGCGTAGGCTTTCTCGGTGATGGACACCCATGTTTGATTGTTCGCCGCGCGAGAAAACGCGGGCGTGCGCTCGTCGACTGGCGTTCGCGCCTTGCCGGCGACGTCTTTGATTGGTAAGTGGTCGTCAACGACGATTGCTCGCCAACGACCACCCAAGAAAAATCTCACAAAGTACGAGCCCACGCGTTCCATGATGGTTGAAAGATCTCGACTGACGCCAATCACCGACTGTAACAAGTCTTCGCGTTCGGCGACGACGGCGAGCGCGCTTAGAAACCAACAATCGCCGACGCTCCCTTGGCGAATATCTGCCGCACTCACTCTGCGCGCAAACTTGAAACGCGGTGGTGCGAGACGCTCCCAGCGCAAACGTGTCGCTGCATCTGTGTGTTTCAAGGTTTCTTCTTTCGCCCAAGCGAAAAAGTCGCATCGTTCGGTGTTTGCCGACGGCGCGCCAGCGCCTCGATGCGCGAGCGTCGGTTTGGCGCATCCGTAGAACAACCTGCCATTGTTTTTACCATCCTTGTGCACGCGCTTCACCGCAGCCTGGACCCCACACTTGCATTTCGGCACGGTATCGTCCGAGCCTCGGGCGCCGCGTCTGCCATCGATGCTACTTGGTTCCGGCGCGAAGTCGTCATCCGACCATGGCACGTCGACGTCGCGCGATGCGACGCGCTGCGCCCATTCAATCAAAGCATCCGCCGTATACGCCGCCGCTTCAAGGGATAATGGTATGGATGGAACAAATCCATCATCACGCG